>JAUJYZ010001261.1:47500-318304 GCA_033675265.1 Actinostola sp. cb2023 | reverse complement strand
GAAACCACTACTTCTAGTGCCAGCTCAGCGATTTTCCTCATCTACATCAACAAATCCGACTATGTTGTGTCCAGCAGTTCCTCAAGCTCGAAATGTATATGGTCGTTTGGCTGCCTAACTGAAGCTGTTAGTGGATTATTCACGGATGCAACGTTCAACAACTCCACTGTAAATATCTCAATCAACCTGCAATCCAATGTGGGTCGACCAAGCAGCAATTAGTTTTGACTTTGCAAACATTGATTTAGAGACTGTAAAGAAAATCAAACACATTGTAAGTTTTAACTTAAAAGTCTTTTCTTGAGATTGTAAAACAAAATATATGCTAGTTTTTTTCTGACTAGAAAACTCACCTTTAGTCTTTGACTTGAATGTGAAAAGTTGTCCACTGATTTTGACTATTTGAAATATTCTTCAGATCGAGTTTGTTAGCTCGGTTATACCATTAAAACGATCTATTTTCTTGACCATAGTTTCTTCTGGTTTAAATAAACAACTTTGTTTACATCTTAGTGCTAGACTTTGTTGCTTAAAACAGTTTTTTGAAATGAAAAATAGACACCGATCGAAGGCCACGAGATTGAGGACAAAACGATCAAATCTACCAAACTCAGCTTTTTTCTGATTAGCTCGCACGTATAACCACTGAATGGCTTCTCGCTGTAGCTCATGGAAAACAAAACAAAACTTAAAATCTTAAACTGCATGTCCGCTATGGGATTCAAGGAAAATTCATTGGATGACGAGGGAATTCCACGTTGAATTCACGAGAAAAGGCGATATCGCACTCATCGCTTCGCGACTTGTGCGATATCGCCTTTTCTCGTGAATTCAACGTGGAATTCCCTCGTCATCCAATGAATTTACCTATATGATTTGTTTTTAGTAGAGGCCATATTTATTCTGGACTCTGATTCAATATCACCATCAAACCTGAGAAAAGCAGAACAGCAACTTCAACATTTTTGTCTTAGAGTAAAAAATATATATGGAAGGAGGTATAATAATAATAATAATAATACATTTTATATAGCGCCACTATATATATACATAACTAAAAAACATTTAATATGCAACATTTAATATGCACCTGTTATTACACTTGAAAGAAAAAGTCCTGGATTTAGGGCCATTATGATGCCAATCCTGTTTCTGGTATGAAGATTATAACGGTGATTTAAGACATCTCTTCCACGGAAGTCAAAAACCAGAAATGCAGATAATCTTGGCAGTTTGTGTCCAACAAAAAATTCCAGAAATGGTTCCTCTATTGGACTCTTATCCAAATGCTCAAAAATGTTACCATCATGATATCAAGGAAATCAGAAGCCACCAACAATAACCAATTGATTTCCAGTAACTTAAAGGCTATTGGAACATTTCAGCGATGTACTTTGAGTGAAGCATATAGATTTGCTGTTGAACAAAGCATTGGCCCATTTGATCTCAACTCCACATTTTCATTTAAACGAATGTTCAATGGAAAGGATATCCTACATTGTTTGAATTATAAAGCTGTTACACGACGAAACAGTTACACAGTTTCATATATTCATGGAGGAATAATTTGTTTTGGTCATATAATGTTTTTTCTTAAGGTCAATCCATTGTGCAACAATCCAGTTGCCTGTAATGAATTCTGCAGATGTACAATTCCTAGTTTCCTTGCTCTTTTTAAAGCTTTACATGTGGATGAAAATGTTATTCTCTCTGAAGACACATATTCTAATACAACACTGGCACACCTTTTTCCTGTACAGAAAGATTCACAAGAGCCTACTGTGATTGCCAAAAATGTTGAAGCCATACAGCATTTATGCTTGTTTATAGACTGCCAACATTCAAACTGCAATTTTGTTTCCATTTTCCCTAATCGCTATGAAAAAGACTAGTACTGGAATTGGTATTATAACAATTCTCCATGGGTGCATGCTAATGACGTCATGGAAAATCACTTGTCAACTTTGTTGTTCAAATAGTTTCATGACCTGAAAGATGCTTCAAAGAGCGAAATGAACCTCAAAAAAGACAGGAAAACAATGCATTTAAAGGAATTACGCTTTATCATTCTAAGAAGCAGTCAAATGTCACAGCATATTTCAAATATCGGAGAAAAAGATGTGAAAATTCTGAAGTTTTGTTGTTTGTATAAATGTCGCTTCGTTGTGATTCAACAAGACTCGAGTGAAGCTGCAGGGTTGACCAAAATTAAAAGCATTGAATTCCACGCTGAATTCCCTCTCATCCGGTTTGCTTCTCAGCCAATCAGCGCGCGAGTTTCATATGAGCTATGGGATTCTGTTGGAAATACACCCTTGGAAGCACTCCAAACAGACATGGTAAAGAGAAATACAATAGGAATGTCCGGAATTCTGAAGCCTTCCAGTGTGATAGGTTTTCCATGATTTGCCTTGGAGCCGTCAATCAAATATATTTTCTCTTCTACTATTGACGATTATGAATTTACTGAATGATTTAGTGCACAAATACCCCTCCGTGAAAGAGAGACAATGACCCAGATTTACTAATTAAGTTTTAAATTAATTTATAGATGACTACTCAAAAGCACTAGGCAAGGAGAGGGCCTTCAAAGCTGTGATACTAGAGCCTGGCCCCAAAAAGACTCTTGATAAGAAAACTATTAAAGGGGAACTCTGATGAAAATCGTTCGAAATTTAATTTAGCTGAAGCTTCACTGCAATAATCTCAAACAGCCATACAATTACTGGTTAATTGTGTTTTTCTTATGGAACGTATTATATTTTTATGAATCTTTAGAAGTGTCGGTGAGGTCATCTACTCAACCCAAACAATCAACATGGTTTCGCTCCATACATTTCTTTGTGTTTAGTTTCTTGAATTATTTAATTTCTATGAAGCTAAACGTTTGGGTGAAGGAGTTTCCTTACATTATTTGTGCTTAGGATTGATTGTCTGACCAGTTTTGTTCAATACAGAGCTGTTATCTGAACAAAACAATGAGATATTTTGATCACAAAACTACAAAGAAATGTATGGAGCTGAATGTTAGGTTGAGTAGATGACGTCACTGACTCCTCTAAAGATTCATAAAAATATAGTACTTCCCTCTGGAATATCGAAAAACGATTTTAACTAGTGATTATTAGACCCTTGAAGAATTATTCAATGAAGTTTCAGCTAAATTAAATTTCGAACGATTTTCGTTAGAGTTCCCCTTTAAGAAAGGTACCTATATACAGCCATGGAATTCACAGTGACAGATACGGTAAAAATCATTATTCAGTCATGTATGTGTAGACAGGCCGGTTCAACATACATAGTCCAGTAGTCATCCTATGCAATTTTGGGGGTCCAGTTGGAACAAATTGCAACAGAAAGTTTCTCATCGCTATTCAACCAAGATGGGTTACCTAAACAACATACTAAAATTCCTCAAAAATCCCTTTGGTGGAACATGCCGAAAATTAGGATTAAAGATTTCGTGGTTTCACCACAGGGATCCCGCGTTGAGAAAAATAAATTATATTTGAAAAAATGACCCTTACCACAGGGATCCCTATACGTAGATAATTGAATTTGTACTAAAAAAATCGATTTCCTGCTTTATGTTTGATTGTTTCTTGGTTATTCGTTGCGTTGTATAGCCAAATTAGTCTATTCTCAGACTGTTTTACACTAATGACTGGTATTAATCAACTATTGAGATACAATAATGATAATATGTTATCTCATGGTCAGTCATAATTATTATACTATTCAGAATTAAGATAAGTTTAATACAACTAAAACATATTGTTAGTCAGACTCATCTAAACCAAGGTCTGGCGTGCTGGAGTTAGAATAACTTTGGCCTTTGCATGTACCACATGCAGCCGAGCAATCCAGGTCATACTTCTGTCACGTACACCTGCAAGTGCTACCTGATCTGACTTGCAGCCATCTGATCATCTCAAATAGTACGCTATGGGTTGGTGGTAATTCAGTTAGGATAGGAAGTAGCTTCCCATACGGATCTGGTAGTACACACGTAGACTGTGGTATGCAGCAGCAGCTGATGTGGGTGGAAGGCTTTCAGGTTGAACAAATTACGATCCAGTGGCTACCTTTTGGCAAAAACGGCTGTATCGGTAGAGAGTCTACAATTAGCCTCTCCTCTGAAACATCACAGTACAAAGAGAGAAGTGCTTTCTCTCCTGCCACGATGATGTCTTCCTTTCTAGCTATACCCGCTGGTCGATCAAAGATTTATGCTTGTTGAAGGAATCTGCATGGAATCTGTTTCAATATTTTTAAAAGCTAATGCTTTGCCAATCCCATGGAGCCGTGATATTGTGTCGCACCCTAGAATTGCATGCAGAAGCAACACGTTTTGGCACACACATGCAGACACTGGCACCTAGGGCAGACTTTGTCCTCTTTATGTTCCATACTCTCCTGTTCTGTGACCTTCGCTTGGGCTCTGGCTTGAAGAACAGGCTGTGCCAATCCACTTCAACATGATAACACAGTAAAGGCGGTACCGACACACGGTGCAACATGAATAAAGTATTATTATTATTAACATTCCCTGCAACATGTATTGTTGCAGCGTGTGTCCACCTCTGCAACATGTTGCGCGCAATGTTGCAGAAGTAGAATCGAGTCCTACTTCTGCAACATTGCGAGCAGCAAATTACGTCGTATTAGCGCGCGCTAGTCAATTGCGAGCAATCAGTTTCATGGGTGGACACATGCTGCAACAAAATTGCCAGCAATATTGCGCGCAATGTTGCACCGTGTGTCCGCACCTTAAGACTAACAGGTCGGTATATCGTCTCCAACTAGTACACTAGCTTTAATTTTCATCCTTACATTTTTCCGATTTCTGATAATATTTTTATGATTTTAACATCTTAATGTGATTTATTATTATTATATATGTAGTTTTTTATATGTTTTACATATTTTGCGCTATATAAATAAAGTTTATTTATTGATGCATTTATTATGTTCAAGTGAATTCGCACAACCTGTTCTTCAAGCCAGAGCCCAAGCCAAGGTCACAGAACAGGAGAGTATGGAACATAAAATTGCCCTAGGTGCCAATGTGTGCAAAAATTTATTGTTTTTGCATGCAATTCTAGGGTGCGACACAACATGGTAAAGCATTAGCTTTAAAAAATATTGAAACATATTCCATGCAGATTCCTTCAACAAGCAGAAATCTTTGATCAACCAGCGGGTATAGCTAGAAAGGAAGACATCATCGTGGCAGGAGAGAAAGCACTTCTCTCTTTGTACTGTGATGGTTCAGAGGAGAGGCTAATTGTAGACTCCCTACCGATACAGCCGTTTTTGCCAAAAGGTAGCCACTGGATCGTAATTTGTTCAACCTGAAAGCCTTCCACCCACATCAGCTGCTGCTGTATACCACAGTCTACGTGTGTACTACCAGATCCGGATGGGAAGCTACTTCCTATCCTAACTGAATTACCACCAGCCCATAGCGTACTACTCGAGATGATCAGATGGCTGCAAGTCAGATCAGGTAGCACTTGCAGGTGTACGTGACAGAAGTACGATCTGGATTGCTGGGCCAAAGTTATTGTAACTCCAGCACGCCAGACCTTGGTTTGGATGAGTCTGACTAACAATATGTTTTAGTTCTATTATAATCTTAATTCTGCTTGGTATAATATTTTATCTTATGGTCAGTCATAATTATTATGTGACTTTATTATTACTTAAGTTATAAATATAACCTTATTGAAACCAATTAGAGTCGTTTTCGTACGAGTGGGAAGTAGTTACGGTAAGGTTCGTGCCGTGCATTGACCATATCGCGCCATCATCGTGCCGTATTCAAGCATTCTGATTGGTTGAATACAATGTGTGCAATTATGTACCGTGAGCGTAACTCTGTACCGTAGGTTTCCCGCCGCCCACTCATGAATACGAAAACGACTCTATTATCATTATTGTATTTCAATAGTTGATTAATATTAGTCATTAGTGTTAAACAGTCTTAGAATAGACTAATATGGCTATACAACGCAACGAATAACCAAGAAACAATCAAACATAAAGCAGGAAATCGATTTTTTGATTGAAAATTTAATTTTCTACGTATTGGGATCCCTGTGGTAAGGGTCATGGCCTAGGGACATTTCCCCTGCATCTCAAGTACTTTTGCGTTAATACTATAATAACTTCAACCACTACAGAAATAATATTGAAGATCTTGGAAATTAAAAATCAAAGAAAAAAGTCGGATAAATGTATTTTTTTAATGTAATTCATATTGCTCGACGCGGGATCCCTGTGGTGAAACCACGAAATCTTTGATCCTAATTTTCGGCATGTTCCACCAAAGGGATTTTTGAGGACTTTTAGTATGTTATTTAGGTAACCCATCTTGGTTGAATAGCGATGAGAAACTTTCTGTTGCAATTTGTTCCAACTTAAACCGTAGAATGACTGGACTAACAGTGCAATTCTTACAAGTAAATTTAGTTATAGCAAAAACATCAACAATTTTTGGATTTCACTTGACATCATCAAAATATTTTATCAAGTTTATTATGCATCAGTCATTTCAAACACCGGCCCCCCAAGTCCCGGCGAAGGCTGGGGAAGTAACGTGGCATAGCCGGGGACCTGGGGGGTTTTCCCTTTGTCCAAGTGGTAGGGGTAATCAGCGGTCCTTTAAAGGGGGACTTTAATGGAAATTACATTTCTTTGTAAATAAATGAAACGTTTAGTTTAAAGTGTATTTATTCTCTCTTTCCTATTGATGTTTCTCGAAAACTAATGTAAACCGGTGAAATTTAGTGATAAAAGTAGAAAAACGAAGACTAGTCCGGAAGATAAGCGACACAAAATCTCATAATTGTTCAAATTGTGATAAAAGCATGAAAATTTCAGGAAATATACCTCTAGGTATGTAGATTAATATAACATCAGGACCCTATCAAGATCTTGTCCCTAAAGCCCATATTTTAAGCATGAAGTTACCTGGTCAGCGGTTTGGCGCTGCAGGCTCATATGTTAGTGCAAAATTACTTTAAAATGCATTAGAAGTCGATTAATTTTCCATACTGGAATTGTAATACATTGTATAATTGATAATTGAGCTTTATTATTATTACTGACTGGTAAAAGTACATTTTTAACGAAGTCATTACCCTCTGGTGGGATCCCTGTGTTTTTCGAGGAACGCCTGGGTATTTTCGCCTTTTCTACAGTGTTTTGAGTTTGTACTGATCTTACTTGTAAATATGGAAGTCAATTTATCGCAAGAGTTGTCAAAGGACTGGAGTTTGTGTGCTCTCTGCGAAGAGAACACCGATGAGAAGCTTATTTGCCCGATAAACAGCACTGGAAGTAGACAAAATTATGGTTCAGGATACAAGACACTTGCAGACAACTTAGTGAAGTTTCAAGAAATAGGATACCTCCCAATAAAAGTTAAATGGTCTAGATTGGATGACGGCTGTGGCATCATAGACACACTGAATAACCACAGAGCATCTTGGCACAAGTCATTTTTCAATAGAAGTAGTAAGCTCAAATTAGAGAGAGCACATAAGAGGAAACTTGATGACTGTTCAATTCCAGAGGCCGAGGCCCCGAGCCCTGTCAAAACTCGTGCTAGCATTGGCTGTGCAGGTAATTCTGAACTCAGAAACACTTGTTTCTTTTGTGACGAAGGTGAGGGTACACTCCACCGAGCAGCAACTTTAGACATAGATAAAAGGGTGAGGGAAACGGCTACACAGTTACAAGACCGAAAGTTGTTATCGAAACTAGCAGTAGGAGACATGCATGCAGTTGATGCATATTATCATGCAACATGCTTAACATCACTTTATAACCGTGTGAGGAGCTTGAAACAAGAAACAGCGACAGAAACAAACAATGAACTATACGCATATGCCATAGCCCTAGCAGAACTTATAACATTTATTGAAGAAAAAGCACTAGCAGCCGACAGCCCAACAGTTTTTAAGCTATCCGAACTTGTTAAGCTTTACTCGTCCCGATTACAGCAGCTTGGAGCACACGTTCCAGAGCGAATTAATTATACCAGGCTGAAAGAGCGATTATTATCTCAGATGCCTGATTTGCAAGCATACAGTGAGGGGAAAGAAGTTAAACTAGTATTTTCTAGAGATGTCAGAGCGGCATTTAAATTTGCTGAAAATCATAACTACGACGAACAAGCTGTCCATCTTGCTAAAGCAGCATCATTTATCAGACAGGAGCTCTTAAGAAATCAACCACAATTTACAGGGTCCTTCGAAAATGATTGCCAGCATCAGGCTGTACCCTCCACTTTGCTAACATTAATAAACATGATATTAGAAGGGTCCAACATCAAGGATAAAAATGAACAGGCAGATAAATATGCATCTACTGCAGCTCTAGTGATTTCTCAGCTTTTAATATTTAATTCTGTCAAGCGCCAGAGGGACCAGAACACAGAGGCCCCCACTACCTTACGACACAGCCAACTTAGAGAGACCCCATTACCAGTTTACATCGGGATGGTTATCCATGCTGAAACTCGCAAGAAAAAGCTTGTGGACAAATTCTACAGATTGGGGCTGTCCATATCATATGACAGAGTGATGCAGATTTCTGCTGACCTTGGAAACAGTGTTTGTGAACAGTTTGAAAAAGAAGGTGTCGTTTGCCCACCAAAACTTAAGAGGTCATTGTTCACAACTGGAAATGTAGATAATATAGATCATAATCCCAGTTCACGAACATCCAAACATTCTTTCCATGGTACCGCCATATCCATTACTCAACATCCCAGCAAAGATGCACTTGGCATCGATAGAAATCAAGTCCTTATCAATAGTGAAACTCAAAAAAAAGAAGTCCCTATCATCTCTCCCAGAGTCATATACAGATATCCAACCTGTTATTATGGAGGCCAAAAAGGACATGTTTGTCCCAAGAAATAGTGAATCTTCAAAACCACTATCAGATCTGATCGATACTAGTATGGTGTCTGAGTATGAATGGCTTAATAAAGTCGAAGAGCTGTTAGACAATGAGAAACTAGAAGAAAGAACTTACATTTCTTGGTCAGCACACTTTGCCTCCTTGCAGTCTACCCAAGAACTCAGACCCTCAGCCATCACTGGTCTCCTACCACTATTTCACGAAAATGCCCACACAGTAGCAATGATACAGCATTCTATGAAAGTGATAAAGGAGGTAGTACAATACCTTAATCCAGGGCAAACACCTATCATTGCAAAGGATCAGCCTCTTTTTGCTATTGCAAAGCAGATACAGTGGGAGAAATCAGACCTGTACGGCGAGGACAAGTTTGTCGTTATGATGGGAGGGCTGCACATTGAGATGGCATCGTTGAAGATGGTGGGACATTGGTTAAGCAACAGTGGATGGGATGGTGCTCTTGTTCAAGCAGATATAACAACTAGAGGGAGAGCAGATGCAATCTTGAAGGCCGCGCATATTACCAGGTCTCGTTATGCACATCAAGTAAGTGCCTGTATGTTATACATTCTCAAACGAAATGCATATAAGGTATATTAATACAGAAAGAAGTGATTCTGAGGAGGTAGATTTCATCACATGGAGCAAGAAACAGTGCGATTTGTATCCACAGTTCCTGTTTTGGTCGACTGCATTAGAGCTAGAGGTATTGGAATTGGTATTGGAATTTGTCAGATCATTAAGAGAAGGCAACTTTTCCCTGTATGTCCAAGTTCTCGGGAAACTCGCACCTTGGTTGTTTGCCCTAGATTTGTGTAATTATTCTAGATGGCTCCCTGTGCATATCAGAGACATGATGGCTTTGAAGAGGAAACATCCTTCAGTCTTTGCTGAGTTCAATCAAGGCAAATTTGTAGTCCAGAAGTCAGAACATTATTTTTCAATGATTGCATTAGATCATAACCATGAGCAAGAGAACGAAGCCATCAAAGGTGATGGGGGAGCAGTAGGATTGACAGAGAATCCTGCGGCTCTTAGACGCTGTATGGTGGCAGGCCCCGAAATAGCCAGAGTCGTGAAAGAATTTGAATCAACATATGTAGAACAGAAACCAAACGATGTTCATCATCACGAGCAAGTACCTGCAGTCCAGAAGGCATTTGCAAAAGATGTACAAGCTCTTCTCGAAGTGATCGAAGAAATGGGGAATCCCTTTACAGAGGACAGTGCAGACCTAATTGTTTTGGATAGTAAGGAAATTATGTCTGAATGCGTGGTAGAAGCTGTGAAGAAGGCAAAGGAAATGGGTGAATGTCAGTTTGAAACATACGTAGAAGAAAGGCTAGATAAGTGTTCTAAGCCTATAACCGACACCATATCAAGAAACAAACTTCCCCTTTTTGGGGCATCGGAAAAGAAAACTGTTAAGAATCAGACACAAATTGCAGCACTAAAGAGTGATTGCAACCTTTTTGCTAGACTATACATAGCATGCCAAGCACGAGAAGGGAACCTTGAGGAGTTATTTAAACACGAAAATCATGCCAGTCCTCCATCACTGTCCACTGCGGGGAAACTACGTGGTGGTCAGAAATCTGAGCTTGTCCATTGTCTGGAGGTAGATACAATATTTTCCTGTCCTAATGTTGGCGTGAAGATAATAGATGCTGCTGTCGTGGTCAATATGTTGCCTCCTGGAAGATCTAAATATTTTAAGGACTATGCGACATATGTGTTCGTTCCATATATTATCAAGCAAGCACAATATACCAAGAGAGTTGACCTTGTATGGGACCGGTACCTTCCAACAAGTTTGAAGCAGGGCACGCGGGAGACGAGAGGTTCAGGCGTTCGCAGGCGTGTATGCAAGAATTCAGCTATACCCGCTAACTGGAAGTCATTTCTGAGATCTGAAGACAACAAAACAGAGTTGTTTCACTTTCTAGCAGAAAGCATTTCTACAGTCCAGCTGCCTGGTGTTCAAGTCATTAGTACCTATGATGGCGATGTTATCAGCTCTGTGCCTGTTGACAAGGACGGCCTCGCACCTTGCAACCACGAAGAGGCAGACACAAGAATACTACTTCATGTAAAGCATGCAATATCGAAAGGTTACAATGAGATCATGATAAGGACGGTTGATACAGATGTTGTTGTACTGGCAGTAGCGCACGTGAGAATGCTTGATGTACAGGAGCTGTGGGTATCATTTGGAGTTGGAAAACATCATAGGTACTTACCTGCTCACTCCATGGCAAGCTCTCTGACAGCAGAGCAGTGTCATGCCTTGCCATTTTTCCATGCATTCACAGGGTGTGACACTGTATCTTATCTGGCTGGAAGAGGAAAGAGAACATCTTGGAATGCCTGGAAGTTGACTGACAAAGATATAACCGAGACCTTCAGACTTCTCTCGACACCTCAAAGTACGATATCCCAAGAACACAGTCAACACCTAGAGAGATTTGTGGTCATTCTGTACAGTCGAACATGCCCTCTGAAGACAGTCAATGAAGCCCGACAGTCAATCTTTGCGCAAGGCACAAGAACCATAGAGAACATTCCACCAACACAAGCTGCTCTTGAAGAACACATAAAGAGGGCAGCTTACCAAGCAGGACATGTCTGGGGTCAGTCAGTTGAACCCATCCAAGAACTGCCAAGTCCAAGTGAGTGGGGATGGCAGAGAAGTGAAGAGGGGTGGATACCCAAATGGACTACCTTACCCGAGGCATCCAAGGCATGTAATGAGCTCATCAGCTGTGGATGTAAGAAAGCATGTCGAGGACTGTGCAAGTGCACAAAGGCAGATCTACCCTGCACTGCACTCTGCTTTTGTTCAGGAAATTGCTTCCAAGATTAATTCATGTAAGTAATTTAGAAATAATTGGAACATTTTAGGAGGTTTCTCTTCAAAACGGACCAGTTTACAGTTTACAGAATTTACATTTTTCATAATTGGGCTTCCTGTGGTTTCCCATACAAACCTTGTATTGAAATTTGTGTTGGCAAATTTTCCACAAACAAGTCAAGATCCAAGATGGGTCTTGATTCTATTTGATTCCCCTTGCCTTAAAAGCCAAGTAGGGCAAATTTAGTGCTTTTATCACAATTTGAACAATTATTCTCCTTATCTTCCGGACTAGACTTCCCTACCAAATCGAGCAGGGGACTGGGAATGAGTTTATTAAAATTAATGTAATTACGAAATTAAGTTCATGACATGAACGAGCATATTGCAATTAGCATATGTGCAGAGTTTGATGTGATTTGGGAGAATTCTGTCGGAATTATAAACTTTTGAAATTGTGTTGTCCCTCCAAAATTTTACAGTGAATGTATGGTTTGGATGGACAACGTCAAAAAATTACAGAGTTTGTATGGGGAAATTGTCATCTTTGATGCCCTCTAGCATCGTCAATATTAAGCCGAAGTTCACCAAACTTTGCAGAATAACTAAGTTTGATCTGCTCTCTCAGAAAACGATGCCTAATTCACAGGGAGTTCTAACTTGATATTTGTGGTCATTTTAGAAGCTCGTACGATCGATCAGCAATCAAACTCGCCCTCGTGCTTGATATTTGTGGCCATTTAGAAGCTCTCAAAGTCTGTATACAAATCGCTCGTACGATCGATCAGTTTGTATTCGCTGTGTAACCACGTCCTGTGGAATCAAACTCGCCCTCAGGCTTCCCGCGGCCCATCAAACTCGCCCTCAGGCTTCGCGCGGCCCATCAAACTCGCCCTCAGGCTTCGCGCGGCCCGGAGCGTTATCGGCCCAGCTAAGAAGAAAAGCTAAAGGGAGGAAAGCAAAGTCACGTGATAATTTTAATTCAAAATAACTGAGGTCTCCTTTCATCGAAGTCAAAAAAATTCTACTCACAACTTATTCTTCTCTAGAAGAGGATAATGCACTATTTTTTGGCTAAGAAAAGGTATTGCAAAATACTTAAACAAACTCTTAAACTTAATCGTCAAATGGCTCGATGTTAACCGCCACTTACTGGGAACGGAAGTAATTTTGCACAGATGATTGACAATATAGAACAATAAGTGTTGATGTCCTAGCGTCCTGGGATCGTTGGTCTTGTAAATCCAAACAGATTTCCCGTTGACTCGCTTATTCATACGGACAACATAGTGGATAATATACTTTACTGCTCGGCCAATGTTTATCCCCCAAGTGATGTACAGTAGAGGATCGACAATAAGTCTTCCTTATCTTCCTCATATCTTTGTCTCGCGGCCCCAATGACTCGATCGAACTTCACCTCTTCTCGACGGAGTTTCGCGAATAAGTAGGGGCTGTTTTGCAAACAGTACGTCATACGGTAGTCTCAAATAAACGGACATTATAATGTATTTGCTACCGAATTAAGAAAATTTGAACTTTGAACTGTTTTGAAACCTGAAATGTTTCCATAATTGGATTATCTGTAAAGTTACTTCCGTTCCCAGTACTTTACGGTTAACATCACACCATCACGTGACTTTGCTTTCCTCTCCAGGCGGTGTTGGACACGGAGCGCAAAGCACGATGGGACAAATTGAAATTTTTACTCATTTGCATCTGGACGTCGAAGTGTAAACAACTAAGTGACTCTGTGATTCAATGGGTTTATAGCGGTCTTCTTCTATATATTCGACACACAACCTCCGATATACACATATCCACTCTTTCTGGAAAATCTGCGTCAGTAAATGGGTATTGCTGGATACACAAAGGAGCAGTTATCTTCACGGTGAGTTGAACTTCCCGTAGACTCGTGAAGTTTTGATGTAAGCTTATAGCTTATTCTTCTCCTTTATATAACATACTTCTTAGCTTTCTCTCTAGTTTTTATGTTGACCTATTTATGAGTTATATTGAACTTCTGAAGTCAAACAACATTCAGCCCATAGTAGTGTTTGACAGGCAGCCAAATATTACGAGCAACTCATATAAATTATCGACGTGTATTGTAGTGTTGGAATCGATCGTAAAGCTTTCATGTAGTTCCAATTGTATGTATACTGGACTATCAGTACGTACTTGGTCCACGTACTGATTTACATTGTGATAGTAAAACTCACAACTATTGATTCAGTTTGATAATAATAATAATAATAATAATACAAATGTGTGTCCTAAAGAAACCTAATTTTATATAAAATATACAAATGGTTATACTGATGTATGGTTCCCGATGTATGTACTAGTATGGTAATATTCATTTACCATTCATTATTTGTTTTATTTTTATTTACACAGGTACAATACAAACTGGTAATAGCGGGCCTTATCAACAATACAGATATTATTAAAACAAGTCTCTAAGAATTACTAATTACATGTACACAAGCTATGTAGTGTTTGTATACCATGTAACATCAGGGAGGTGGGTAACATCAATCAAGGGAATTGGACTGCACCAGGCCAAAGTGATTGTCGAGGAAGCCAATCAAAGAGGAATGCAATGTGCAATGGATGTTAAGAATGTTTTAAAAGTAGTCAGATGACTGTACCTTGCGTCAAACTGAATTTGCTAAAAAATATAATAATGTATTATCATTATCATCTGTAGTAGTATGAAATAATATTAAATATTACAGCTGTACAATAAGACTAGTGTACAACAGAAATGAATACTGATGCTTTATTTTAGGGTGGGGAAGTTTTTATCCCCCTAGCCAGGGGTTCATGATCAAGTATTACATACTTGATTCCCATATAAATGTATGGGGACATGCTGCTAGCAGGACAGGGTATGGTTTTGGCCTCTGCCCTGAACAGGGTATATAATTTTATGTGAGTCTGTCCTAGGTATTTTAGATTTTGTTGTCCTATAACATGGACAGGGTTTCAAACCCTCAGCAGTACAGTCCAATAAATTGCAGAAGTGCAACCAGTAACTGGTTTCCCATTGTAGTGGCTTTTTATTCACAGGAGCATTTACATGTACAACCTGATAAATCAGTGGTACCAAATATATATTTTTATTAGTGATTCCAATAATTAACCTGGGTTATTTAGAGTGATTGCAACAAACCCGTGAAATAAAAATTAGATGCTGGTGTGTAATAGTTTAATAAACACAAAAGAAAACAATGGAAATAAAGTCTACCAGTGACTAGTCTACTGACTGTTTCACAGGTTTATTGCAATCACTCTACTAAAACTATGTACCAATACACACTATTAGACACTCACTCTTTTGTTTTCTTTTGTTCCTTTGCATCTAATAAACACTGACAACTAATAATTAGTAGTGCCCAGGTTTATTACAATGAGAATATTCATTTAAAAACAAGCTGAATTTATCATATTCCTTCTCTGTATACAGAAGTACTCAAGTAGATGCAGTCTTTCAGCTCTTACTTGACTGCGCTCTTGCCGAGTCTTGGCTGACTTTTCTGAACTCATACCTAGTGAGAAAAGTATATATATTTATAGTTTTAAAGTAACAAACATCCACAGGCTGATATAATGCTAGAATACTTCAAGATACGCAGTAATAAAACTATATGTTGCTATGAATAGTGACGTGTGAAGTGTCACTTCAAATACTCAATATTCGTGAAATTCGCGAACTTCAAGGCCGATTTTCTCCTTTAAAACGAAGAGGCCCTTTGGGGTCCCTTCACTTTTTCTTCAAGTTTATTATCTATAGAATGTATCTGTGCTAAAAAAATGAAGGATTTTTACTTTGATCGCTGTAGGATTCACTTCGTGCGTTACTACTTATATTCAATGTTTGACGAACGAAAAATGAAAAGACACAATACTAACTGGACACATTTTAGGTACTAAAATACCTTACCTGCTCTTGAGAATCCATCCAGGCGTAGTTCACATATCCACCTTCACATTGTATATAAAAGTTTTGTGTAGATATTCAAAATAATTTTCTAATAGACGAAATAAATCACACACTTGGAAAATAAAGTTCACAAAAATCTTCAAAACACGGCTAGGCAATCGAGCGTTCTCATTGGATGTTCCGGACCACGTGGTCCGTGTCCAGCACCGCCTGTTTCCATCCTTTAGCTTTTCTTCTCCTCTCGCCTGCGGTGGCGTCTAGGCCGATAACGCTCCGGACCGCGGGAAGCCTGAGGACGAGTTTGATTCCACAGGACGTGGTTACACAGCGAATACAAACTGATCGATCGTACGAGCGATTTGTATACAGACTTTGAGAGCTTCTAAATGGCCACAAATATCAAGCACGAGGGCGAGTTTGATTACTGATCGATCGTACGAGCTTCTAAAATGACCACAAATATCAAGTTAGAACTCCCTGTGCCTAATTTTACTAGTATCAAATTGAATTAGTTTTACGGACTTGGTACCAGTCCCCTGCTCTTTTTGGTAATGGCTGACACGTTTTGTTTTTGCCAATATGGCGGCGGAGAGTGAAGAAAGCGACTTTTCCGAAGTTTTGAGCGACTTGGGGACGAAAGATTCGAGGAAAATAGAAACGAACAAGAGTATGGTGTAGAACCTTATCGCTTCGAACCACTTGGGCCTGGAAATGAAGCAGAAGATGAAGAAAACGAACCTCAAACGGCAATGGACGTTGAGCGGGCTGATCGTCTTGGAAACACGGATTGGTAGGTGAAATATCAATTTAAACAAGTTCACTTCATTTTTAATAACTAAAAGTTTTCTTTAGGTGCACATATGGAAATTGTGTTGCAATGGAGAATGCACAGGAGTCAGTATGCTGTCGAGAAATCACACAGATGCAGAACAAGATTCTTCTGTTGTTCGTAGAAAACGTTGTTACTAAAAGATGGAACGACCTAAAACCACCTAAAACCACCTAGAAACAATCTAAAGTCGTTAAAAACAAGTCATAAATGTACAAAACACGGCGAATCAGCAGCTAGTCGCGCACATGAAATACGAGAACGTACAAAACGATTACCTCCCCTCTAAGATCTTTCTCTCCCTGTAGGTCCCCTCGCACAAATTGACGTTTTGACACTAATTCTCAACATAAAAGTCTTTTGATTAATTAAATGTGCTCTCCTACAGGGAGAGAAAGATCTTAAGAGGGGAGGTAATCGTTTTGTACGTTCTCGTATTTCATGTGCGTGACTAGCTGCTGATTCGCCGTGTTTTGTACATTTATGACTTGTTTTTAACGACTTTAGATTGTTTCTAGGTGGTTTTAGGTGGTTTTAGGTGGTTTTAGGTGGTTTTAGGTGGTTTTAGGTGGTTTTAGGTCGTTCCATCTTTTAGTAACAACGTCGTAGAAAATCCACCACTCTGCATTACTAGTCATCCAGGGTTTCACTCGGTTTGCTTCGACATGTGGGTCCTACAGACAGCGTACTTTGCATTCAGGCAGCGATTTGGAAGGGCTGCAATTCCTGGTAGTGACGAAGAGTAAGTGTCGTGATAAGCTTACTGCTTTTTAATTTTATACAAAACTAATGTCAGATCAGAGATCATCGATGTTCCCTCGATGTGTAACTGTAAGTCTTCTTTTGGCGTAACATAAAGTGTTGAAAAGAGAAAAGCTTTGCAGTTAGATTTTTATTGTACTGTTTTCATTAGCAATCTTGTTTGAAAATACTTCTTTTTATTTTGAAGGCGTTACAGGTACACAGCCCACAGACAGCTTGTAAGGTTTTGCTGGGGATTCCTTGGAAAGGAAATAAGAGTGACCTTGCCTTCTTGTGCAGTGAACAAGATTAGAAGTCAATTTCCCAGTGCAAATGACAATTATACAGGATTTCGCTATGCACCATTAGATTGAGTAAGTAATTTAAATTATTATGTTCAATGTATTACTGTACATGTAGTTGAACTATACATATAAACTACAATGTAATCTTGCTCAATGCTCCTAAAGCTAATTTAAAACACTGAAACTGCACTCAGCATGTAACATATAAACAAAAGACTATAACAAGGGCGAAAATAATAATAATAACTTAATAAATAAATAAATACAGTCAGACTCCACTCAAAACAATGTTAACAAACTTCTAAGCAGTACTTTACAATGTAAATGACTACAAATTATATACATGTACATATACGTGTAGGTAATTTTATGATTTTAAGGATACTGTAGAAATATGTACACAATGTAGATCTATATGTAATAAACTAGTGCCATTGGAAACGTGTTCGGTGCTCCAGTATGGCAGTTTTTGTCTGGGTGGTCAAAATCACTCGCTAGAGGAGGAGGAACTACATGTACTTTATCAGGTGGTTGCTCTGCTTGGCCAGAAACCCTCAGTATCACATCTTCAACAAGATCATTCACATACACTGTTGTTTAATAGAAAAAAAGAAGTCAACATGAGCAAGAGACCCATCTTTATTAATACATCAATGAATTAAGGGAACTAAATACTGCTTTCAATATTTATTGTGATCCACAGATGATTTATAACCTGCCAGGTGATTGGAGGAAATACAATGTACATGTAGGTAAGAGCATTTAGGTAATTTATAGATTCATTATTTAACAATTAGTCACCAAAGGCGAGGTGAATATCGGTGAATAATAACCGAGACGAGTCGAGGTTATTATCACTGCTCTTCACTGAGCCTGAGATGACTAATTGTTTTAGTAGAATTACACAGGTGATTATTTGAAAAAATAAAAACAAATAAGCATTTTAAAGAAAATTAATTTGTATTTCATATTTCAAAAGCTGGCAGCCATTTTGTCAAAATGCTGTAGGTAACTATCGAGAAATAGGCCGAAGTTCTCGATCAATCAGTGCGCTTGATTTTCTATAATCACCTGTGTAATTCTACTAATGGGGATTAGTACTTACCAAAAGTGGGGTCTGTCTTTATTTGTCTAACAGAATACTTTCCTTGCTTGTATTTTCGAAATTCAAGCTGGAAGCGTTGGTTTCCCTCCTGGTCCACAGCCTGATCTCTGTCGCTGTTCTCATTATAGTGCATGGCAGCCAATAGTAATCTGGACAGGTACATATATAATGTATATGTTTGTAAAACAGTTTTGATGTTGTTATAATGTACATTGTATGGTGGTTTGCCTCATTGGGACCTTGAGTCTGTAATAATTATGTTCATATTTAGTTTTTCTTGTTGTTGTTGTACAATTCAATTCATTTCACATTAGATATTTACAAAATAATAAGATCTTATTATTATTATTTAATTGTTTCCCTATTAAGTGTATAGTTTTTGTGTGTACATGTCAAAGTAAGAAGAGAATGCCTCTAATAATATTGTAACTTGCAATCAACAGCATTTCATCACTCTGGATGATTACACATGTACCTGCATTTCATCCCTAAGAAGGAGTACGCCTTTGATTTAGGAGCAAACTCAACATACAGACTGTGGAGTGACTCCAGATTTGAAGTTTGATATTCTGATGACAATTGCTTGACATCACCTTTTAACCACGGACTTGAAATTACATCATATAGTTTCTCACTGGCTTTAGTATCTAAAGGAAATCATCATGTGTTCCTAAATGAACCTTTGACATCTTAGTTAAGCATTCAGTGAAAATTAGACATCCTTTTCAGGACTTTTTGTTGTAAACAAGAACTCTTAGGTAATAATATTGTAACAAATGAACTTACGGGGCTCCATCCAAATTCTGGCTTGAGGACCAACGTATGGATGTAATGCACCTATCAATGTTAAGCCGGCGGGGGGGGGGGGGGGGGGGGGGGGGGGGGGCCGGGCCTATGGCAGGGATTTGACTTGATGTGCTATCCGTGGGCTGGGATTTTGATTAAACACTTGCCCGGGGTAGGGGATATTTGAAAAGTAACATTACAAGTAAAATTGAAATTTCCGCGGCGAAACAACTGCCGGATCGAAGCATGCTTTCAACACGTATGTGATCAGACTCACGTGATCACGTTTACAGCACAAGAAGAATGGTATATTAATTGAGTATCGTAGGTGAGTAAAAATACTCAAATGTTATTTCAGTCAAATGTTCGTACTTTACTCTTACATTAAAGACAAACAAGTTTCATAAGTAACTTACCTATTGATTTGTTTGGAATGACGATAATTTGTGACAATCTATCTGTTTATTAAAACAGTACAAGGATATTCCTTCAGGGTAGAAAAGGGGTTACGCGTGACTTGACCAAAAAATGGAGCGTAAATCGTGAAATTCATTAAAATTCGAGCGTGATGCGTGAATTTATGTTTCAACGTGATGCGTGATCGTCCCTTTTGACCGACTGTGATTCGTGATTTACCGCTGTTATGCTCTGTGAAACGTGAACGTTTAAGATCTAAACATTTTCACGCGTGAAATTCCAAAATGAGGAACATTTTGCTCTGGGTATGCAATTTTTTTTTACCACATTTGACCTTTCCTTTTAGCCCCTGGGGAGGGAATTTGACTGAAAATTGCTTGAAAAAAATCAAATCCCCGCCATAGGGCCGGCCTCCCCCCCCCCCCCCCCCCCCCCCCCCGCCGGCTTAACATTGATAGGTGCATAAACATCTTTGAAAATAGGTGTTATGTGGGAAACTGTGTATATTCTGCCACCAAGAGAAGTTCTGAACTTACACATGCCCCAACTATTCAAGGAATACTATCCAAGCACAGCTTTGATTATTGACTGTACTGAGATTGAAATGGAAAGGCCATCAGCACTAGATAATCAGTCTGCATGCTATTCACAATATAAATCCAGGACAACTATGAAGTGTTTGATTGGAATTACCCCAAGTGGTGCTACTGCATTTGTCAGTGAGCTTTATCCAGGAAGCATATCAGATAAAGAGATTGTTAAGAAAAGTGGGATGCTTGAAGTCTTACAACCTGGTGATACTATCATGGCTGACAAGGGGTTTCTAATACAAGATGAACTTGCAGCAGTTGGAGCTAGCCTTGTAATCCCTGCATTTTTGAAAGCCCGCAAGCAATTTTCAAAAGAGGAAGCAGAAAAGAACAAAAAAAGTTGCATGTCTGAGAGTCCATGTAGAAAGATGTATGGAACGAATTAAGAATTGGCATATCTTAGATAGGAGAATACCAATCACCTTAGCTTCAGTTTCTTCTGATATAGTAATCGTTCTGTCAGCTCTTACCAACTTTTTACCCACCTTTAATATCTTAGATTTTATAGACATTGATTTATACCTGGTCATATTGATTTGTTTATTGTAAATATATATAAAATATGAGTCCAAACTTTGAGTGGATAAACACCATCACTTTCTAGTTATTCCCATTAAGTAATTTTAATTAACACAACTTGTATATTACAAGATTAATAAAAACTTTGGGCATACAATTTCAGTATAGATAATATAACGAGAAGAGTTTGAGACATGATTTTAATACTGAATATTTTGGCTTCATGTCTCAAACTCTTCTCGTTATATTATTTATGTTAATAAAAAACATTGTCACCAAGGCATTACAATATAAATATGTACATACTGTATATCTATTTACACTGCATTTTAGAGTGATTTTCTAAAACCTGTAAAATAGTTGTTTATGGTAATAATTATTGCAGGACATTCAATCAGTTTCATTTGATTACCAGTTTGATATAAGCCATGATATATTATTTAACAGGTCAATTAAACACTTTTCTACAGTATGCACAATGTAAATCCATTCCTTAAGTCATCTTACAAATCAAGAAAATAATGTATAATTGAATAAAATATTTGAGATAGTGAACCATGAGTAATTATTATTTATTATGAGTACATGCTATATGCGTGGGAAGTCTCTGAGATCTAACCTTGTACTACCATACCTAACCTTAGGGTATGCAATCTCTGGAAGCATATAAGTATTAAAAAATGTTTAATTTTTTGAAGAACAACTTTCCAAAAATCTTCATCAAACATAACTCTTTCAATAAAGAGAGGTCCAGACTGAGATCCCTTAACAACAAAGTCAGTTCATTTTTGGCCAGTGACAAACATCTGATGCTGAACTTGATAAAAGTATTGGTGATTCCTGTTCAAGTGTGTTATTGCATTTGTCACTACACATATTCTCTTCCTGAGCAAAGATTCATTTAGGGTCTCAGAGTCTAACTGTTGGATGTACTTCATCTCAAGCAGTCCTAACTGTTCATGTTCAGTTACTATCCCATCAGGACTTGCTCCCAAAAATGGATGAGACTGGCTCACAAAGAAACCACACTTGTGAACAGTTATCTCATGGGCTTTGTGTTCAAGATACTCTTCAATGATCTTGGGCTCTTGAGAAAGTCCTTCTTGCATTTCTTTTGTACTTGGTACCTTATTGTAGTGAAGAACTTATCTCTTAGTGCCTTAGTCGGGGATGTAGTTTGTTTCAGTGAAGCACACCGATAACTCTTCGATGCTGTTATCCTGTATTTTCTCTGGAAATGCCACTCATGATCTGCTGCTTGATTTCTGGTGGAAGACTCTATTCTTCTTGCTTCTTCTTCACTAATTGCTAGAGCTTTCTTGACTTTGTCACAGCGAGTGATAATCTCACTCAAGCATACAGGATGCACCTTGATGGGTGAAATTAATGATTCACTTTTTTCACTTTCACTCTTTTCACTGTCAGTGTCTGGCACAGAGGGGAATGTCCAGGGGAATGAACAGTAACAGTGGTCATGAATTACTGTTTCTTTCAGCTGTGTCTCAGTTTTTTTGCTTTAGGACATGGCTGAGACCAATTACCCTGCCAGTCTTCTCCTGAAAGTTTTCCACTTTGGATAGAATGTTGTAAAGTTTAGTGTTTGTAGTATGTCTTTGACTGGATGCTCTTACATCATATCCTTGGGGCATCTGTGAGTGCCTTTCTGCTTTCAATTTTCCATACTCATGCTTTTTGAATTTCATTTGTGAGATTGGAAGAACATCTCCTTTCCTTTTCCTTGGTACATTCCACTTACATGGTTTGGATGTGCATGAGCTTACATTATTTTCTTTGTCATTCAAAGCTTTAGATTTACAGAACACTTCAAGTGAAATTAGAGTAGCTGCAACATGATTGCATCTGCCATCAATACCTGCAGGACAACCACAAAATCCTCTGTGTACAAATCCTTGCCTTGTGAAAATGATGAAGCAAGAATAGGCTGAAGATTTCTTCATTGAAGGCAAAACCAGGGACTTCACATAAGTTCTATGACTTAACATTCAGCACATGTCCAGATTTATAAAAGTTGAATCCTTTTACCATTGGCTTGGCAGTTGAGAGCTGCTTCTTTGCATCTACACACGCAACCATGTAAGTCCAGATAGTTCTAAAGGTAATAACTGGAAGACCATCGAGATTCTCGCTAAACCCCTCTGTTGGGAAAGTTGTTTCCACATCAGGCTGAATGAGCAGTAATGCTATGGTACATTTATATATGACATGTATACAGTCATTTGCAAAAATTCTGGCCGCTATGAAATATCAATATATCAATATATCGGGTGCATTATGGGTAATTAAATAATAGCAAATTCCCCTTAAAGCGGGTTAACGCCAGCAAAGTTGGTAGAAATATTTAGTATAATGTTTATTTTAGTCATACGTTTGTTGTTTGTAAATTTTGCTTCATTTAATAAGTTAGGAAACTCAAAACAGTATTATTTAATTACCCATAATGCACCCGATATATTGATATATTGATATATCGTGGCGGCCAGAATTTTTGCAAATGACTGTATATATGTTTTTACATTCATGGCAATCACATTACACTTGTCTTGGATTTCTTTGCACAAGAAGACTAAAAGAACCTAATATGTACATACACATACTGAAATAAAACTTTAATGAGTAAACTCTTTGTTTAGGTTTGTTTTCATCCAGGAGTTCGATTGAAAGTCAGGGGGAATGTGAGAGTTTACCCCTATTCTGAGAAATACAAGAATAGAACGGTTGAGGAAACCAGATTCCATGCTTCAATAGCAGAGCAAACACATACTGCTGTAAGTTACCTAAAAACTAAATAAAATCAATAATTATTAATTCCTGATTCCCCTTATGACGTAGCGATACCACTACTACAATGGCTACATGTTTTAACTCCCATGAGAGTACCAAGGTGTGGGGTGAATTAGAATAACAAAAGAAGCTACGAAAAGGATTCTGGTAGTAGTGGTATCATTACGTCATAAGGGGAAAGGTGAATTAATGAATTTATTTATTTTACAACTAAATATTTTTTTCAGGCTATTTAGTGGAAGTAATTAAGTAGTTGTAACCAATTTATACAATGTATGATGATTTTACTTTTTAGGTGTTTGGTGTGAAAGGATTTTCTCTTCTCCACAATTACATGAGTATACCAAATGGAATTCCTGTTGACTACATGCACTGCATTCTTCAAGGTATGATTTGAAATTTTGGAAAACATATTACATTAATAAAAATATTTAGATCAGTTTTCTTTTTTCTTCTTTATTTTAGGAACTGGCAAGTGGGTTCTTTCAAATTTAACAGATTCAAAGAATAAAGATAAACCATTTTACCTGCCACCAGCTGCCTAGAAGATAATCAATGAAAGAATTGATGCTATAGCAGTGCCACATGGCATGGAAAGAAAGCCAAGATCGCTTGTGTTCTTAAGGCAGTGGAAGGGTACTGCATGAGCTATATTTCAATCTACCATACTCGTTTTTCTATAAAATTATTATTAGGATGTAAATTAATATTTTTTTTTATTTTTCTTCAGCTACAGAAATACAACACTTCCTATTGTACTTTGGCCTTCCCATTCTGAAAGGGGTTTTAAATGTGGATCATTTCCATCATTTGGCTTTATTGATTACTGCCCTATGGATATTTATGAAGAATGAAATCACCAAGGATGAAATTCAATTTGCAGGAGCAATAATAAAGTCATTTTGCCGTCTAATGAAACAGCACTATGGTAGAGCAATATTTTAGCGAGAAAATATAATTAATAATAATAATTATTATTATTATTGCTGCTGCTGCATGTAAGTGGGTCGAGCATCAATTAAGAAGCAATTTCAGTATTGATGAGGAACAGGTTTGGATTGGACGTACCCTTTATTAAAGCCAGTGAATGTTACCATGGAATAATTTTGTTCACATGAAAGTAAATTGTTGCTATTTGAAAACATGCAAATGTTTTTATCCCTTCAGGTGAGAGAAGCGAAACAATCAATGCACACAGTTTAACGCATTTGGAGGACCAAGTTTATTCAATGGGTCCATTATGGACACACACTCAGCATTTGCGTTTGAAGCAATGATTGCTCATAGCCTAACCGCTTTCAAAGGAACAAGAGGAGTAGCTGATCAGGTAATTGGTGCTTTAAAAATACATAATATTGTTTGAAAATGCATAATATATAGTTTAGTTTGTAGATGATTGATGAATATATTACTATATATATATTTTTCATTTCATTAGATGGTCAACAACTATTTGCTGGAAAAAGAAATCAAACAGATTCAACAACAACTTCAAACTGGTGATGCAAAAGATGAAGTGAAACAGTTTTCAACCAACTTGTCATTATCAAAACCCAGGTAGGTAATAAAATTACTGTAGCTGTTGCCATGGAACAGTTATCAATATATTATTTATTTTTTAACAGGTCAAAGTGGAACCAATTGTCAAGTGTTGTAGCTTTATCAGAGCCAAACAGTGCTCAAATCTATTAGTGCTGATGAACTGAATGCAGTCAACAATTTGCTAGCTAGCTATGACCTGTTACAAGTAGATGGGCAACAAGAATTTAGCTATGCAGAAAGAATGGAGACAAATGGAAAGATTTACCATTCCAAGCTGTATAAAAAGAGCAGGAAAGTCCTGCAGCAAAATTGTTCAGATATGTTCACCAGATCAGCCAAACTATTTCTATGGTGAAGTACAGAGCTATATTATTGTAAGGTCATTATCCCTAGCTATTATTAAGCTTTACACTGAAGTTGTTACTTCTATCTGTTCTGTCAACATCACACCACCAAGAGATCCATCTCTTCTAGCCTACACAAATGCAAATCTGTTAGGCAGTCATCATGTTCCTGTGTCTGGTCTTCCAGGACCAGATATCTGTGCTGTCAAATGTGAGGACATAACATCCAAATGCATATTTGTGAAAGTTAATGAACCTTTTGTTTTTGCTTACATAACACCAGTAACAGATTTCAATTGTAGATAACGCAATAAATATTGTAAATACTGATTTATCATATATGCATAGAAATATGCATAGAAATGTTGGCATTCTGTAATATCAGTAGTGATCGGTATAAAGAAAAACAATATTGTCATATGGTCATTGAATGTATAATGGCTTTTATATATATATATATATTCATAAATGAGAACATCAATAATATTATTGTTGGAATAAATTAATATTAGGATCTTAGAAAAGCTCTTGGAAATTCTGAATGAAGGTTTTGCCAAAATGATATAAGAAAATTATTGTTAAGGTCTTGAAAATTCTGAATCAAGATTATGATAAGATCCTTTCAAGATCTTGACACAAGATCAGAATGTCAGTTCATGTTAAGATCATGCCAAGATCAGGGTAAGATCATGGAGTGATCTTGGCAATATCTTAGGAAAGATCTTGATAAGATCTTGGAAATTCTGAATCAAGATCATGCCAAGATTATGATAAGATCCTATCAAGATCTAGGCTCAGTATCCAGCCGCTGGGGTTTCGTGCGCCCGCGATACTCTCCCCCTCACGGCTGGGTGCACGAGCTTGTCCTTTGTTTTTGTCAACCAATCAGAAATCTGCCCCCCAGTTTTTAGGGGGCATAAATTAAAAATGGCGTGATGGAGAGTTGTGATGCTTGTGAATATGCCCTCGGCTTGAGAAGTTTAATTTAGAGAGTTTTAAAGAAAAACAGCGTTTAGCTTTGAAAGAAATTGTTCTGGGAAAGAATGTCTTCGTTGTTCTTCCTACTGGCTCTGGAAAATCTCTAATTGTCCAAGCTGCTCCATTCGTATTTGACCTTGTGATATCGCCGCTAGTGTCTCTCATGAAATACCAAGTTAACTTCCTTTCATCAAAGGGCATTACAGTTGATTTCACACAACTTTGGCCGCTCCGATTGCGAAGTTCAATAACGATCTTTGCCGACTTCACTGTGAACTGGCTTCGTTCAGTGAACCGTGAGTAATGTTTATGTCTCGAATTCAAATATTTGCTAAAATTGCATCTCAAACGAAATGTTTCAAAAAGTGTATTTCAAAACTGCATTATGGAGATAAAGTCCTTTCATAGCGATGTCGTTCATTCTCAAAATCGACTTTGAACTATAGTTGATGAGTTTTTGAAATCATCGTATTATCAGCTTCAAACATCTACTCTGGTCAATTTCACTTTGAAGTTCCGAAGTTCGTTAGCAAAGTTGGGAATTGCGAACGAACTTCGCAATCGCGCGCAGCGGCCAAAGTTGTGTGAAATCCACTGTAAAGCGGCTTTCTTTGGCGAAGAGCAAGAAGATGAGTCTATGAAATGTGGCGTGTTGTGCAAGATTGAAGACACACTTCCTCCCAAATACATCCGTTTCCTTTTATTTTCTTCCTGTTTTTGGCAAATGATACAACCACTCTGGTTATTTAGGACAAACAAATCGAGCGCGAATAAAGTTTGAGTAAATTGGATTTTCAACCGAATATAATTTCACTTCCGCTCCCGTTTTTATATTTATTTATGCTAATTACTTAAATACGTCACGGACACGCTTTCAAGCCTGTGCGCCCAGCCGTGAGGGGGAGACTATCGCGGGCGCACGAAACCCCAGCGGCTGGATACTGAGCCTAATCAAGATCTTGATAAGATCAGAATGTCAGTTCATGTTAAGATCATGCCAAGATCAGGGTAAGATCATGGAGTGATCCTGGCAATATCTCAGGAAAGATCTTGATAAGATCTTGGAAATTCTGAATCAAGATCATGCCAAGATTATGATAAGATCCTATCAAGATCTTGATAAGATTAGAATGTGAGTTCATGTTAAGATCATGCCAAGATCAGGGTAAGTAAGATCATGGAGTGATCTTTGCAAGATCTCAGGAAAGATCTTGATAAGATCTTGGAAATTCTGAATCAAGATCATGCCAAGATTATGATAAGATCCTATCAAGATCTTGACAAGATCAAAATGTCAGTTCATGTTAAGATCATGCCAAGATCTGGGTAAGATCATGGAGTGATCTTTGCAAGATCTCAGGAAAGATCTTGATAAGATCTTGGCATGTTCTTGCCAAGATATTCGCAAGATCTTGGTTTATCAAGATCTTGGAAGTCATCAAACAAGATTTGCCAAGATCATGCAAGATCCTACAAGATCTTGCAAGATCTTACAAGATCTTATCAAGATGTTCAACCTGGGTTGTGCTTTCTTTTTCGCAAGATGTATCCCACCATCAGGATCTCTCAAGTTATTATTTGATAGCCCAGACTGAGTGTAATTATTTACCCTAGAAATCAATACAAAATCAATAAGAAATGCTATTCTCGATCGCTAGATTACGGCAAACAAATTCCAAGAAATGATTGCTGTCGAAGTCGAATGTCAAACTGACCTTTCGATAAGTTGTTGCTTTCTTCCGGTCGTACAGGCTCCTCTACAAAGCAGCCATCGCTTTAACTGAGTGACATTACATTCCTCTGGTGTTTCACGAGGCAATCGTGCTCCTGGGATATCACTTTCAGATAAATATACTCGAATAACTTTAGAATTGTCGATCTCACTTGTACCTTCGCTAGACGCCATGTTTGTTTACTTGGTTAGCTGTCTACCCAAACGCCTTGCCCAGTCCCCGCGCAGTTAATTAGTGCCCAGGCTCTTACTCGTTTTTGCAATCGGCAAGTAATACATGTTTTGTTAACTTTAGTAGAGCATATGAGTCGACCTCGTCCTGGATTGATAGCACCGGATATAGCTTTACAACATAAGGTACATATAAAAATCGAACTGAAATCGAATTCACAAAAAAATTGGAGCCAATCGAACGGAATCGAATGCTAAATAAATTTGTGAATTCGCGATTTCTAAACATACTCGAATGTTCGATTAAGCTTATATATGTTCAGAAAGCGAATTCACAATTTTTTTAGCATTCGATTTTCACAGGTTTAGTAAAATTGCTGTCAAGTCAATGTCACATTGCATTTAATGAATGCACTGTAATTAAAATTAATTAAATATTTGTTTTCTTGATTTTAGATGGTGGAACTGTTAGAGGGTACTGCTTCAGTCACCAAATCATTGCCACTCACAACAAAACATCCACTTCAGCAGCACTGTATTTATTGACTGTATTTTGGTCAAGAGATGAAAGGAGGGGGAAGAATCTCACTGGGGCTAATGGTAAAGAATCGTTAGATCCAAAAATTGTCATGGCTATAGTAGGTAAGTGAAAACTACAGGTACCTGTTTTAGATATATATAATTGTGAACATTGCAAATGCTAGAGCTTTTTCTTCTTTTAACATATGCCAATTCGAGAACCAATCAGACTGCCTGACCTATGTATAGGATTCTGAAATTCCATTTTTGAATTGAAATAAGAATGCAAATTACTTGTACTTGATTGTGTCAGTTACAACATGTACATTGTACTCTGATACACATGTAGTATACACGTAAAAGTAGAAATGCACAGATAATTTAGCGGTGGGTCTAAAATGCAGGTTGCAGGTTGCAGGTAGATCTACTATTGGCCTGGGCCATATTATGTATTAATTTACTACTGGGTTAAATGCCAGTAATTGTGCTTATAAAAACCCAATACAGTTATATTGTTATTATTTTTAATTTGTAGATGTACATGTACTGGTATTGATAGGAAATATCATTACGAGAATAATTAGTTGGGCTTCCTGTGGAATGCCCGACCTGAAAAATACAGGCGTTTATTTTTCTATCTGTCACAAATTTAGGCGCATGCGCGTCCGATTTCCCCCCGAGTACTATCGAATGAACTCCGAAAGTGAATGACCTGAAGATTCAAGGGGATTCGAGTCTATATATATATATCGGTATACCTGCGACTTCAAGTGAATTCTTTCTTGTGTATTGCTCCAGTGTGTCTTGCATTAATGTGGTCTCGTTCATCTGCTTGCAAAGTCTTTCCACTTCACCATCTAAGACATCGACCTTGTCTTTCAGTTTAGCATTTTCAGCCGTAAGCTTGGAGTTAGCTTCCTTGATGCTTGAAATATATCCTTCTCTTGTACAGTAAAAGCTCTCTTTAAATTGTCAAACTCTTTAGTTAGGTGTGTAGTGTTGTCTTGAATCTTCAGTAACACAGGCCATATGTCTTCAATGCTTTTGGGTTTGTCTTGTTGGTTATTGGCAGCCATTTCTTCTTCGTCTTCTTCGTCTGTTGGTTTCAGTTGTTTCGCTGTTGGAGAAGTTTGTGAACTAGAAGAGGAATTTCTACTCTTCCGCTTTCCTTTTGTCATACCATACACTGTTCGGTTTCGTTACAGCCTTTTCTTGATATTATTTTAATTTAATGAGCCTCTAGGTTGGAATAGGGCAGGAGCGACTTTATGTGCGTTCAACCACCATGACAGTCGGTCCCAGTCTCCATCTACAACTTGTTTTTTACAATAACAAAGTCAAAAAAGTGCATCCATAACTCGATGGACGCACAGCTGAAGCGTTGACCATTTCTTTTATAACATAATCACTGCAAGTTCAAATAAAGCAATTTTATTTTCCAATTGATTTCAGAGCGCGCGCTATGCCGATGACGTGAGCGTACGTCCATTGAGTTATGGATGCACGCTTGCGCACGCTAATTAGCCAATCAGAGCGTGCGTTATATCAATGCTATGTTATAATATGATTTTGTCTCATCGTCACACAGTTCATCAAACCATATCAACAATTCAGTGTCGTTTACCCTTAGGGGACTGGCATATGGGCACTGTCATTGTTGTTGTTGTCAGCTAGATATTGAAACATATTGTATCACATCAATTTAGTTTAGCTAATATATAAGTATATAATATATATATCTTATACAGCCTTTTGCAAAAATTCTGTCGCGACCAAGTATATCAGTATATCAATATATCAAGTGCATTATGGGTAATTAAATAATCAACAATTCCTCTTAAAGTGGTTTGACACTAGCAAAGTTGGTGGTTATATTTAGCATAATGTTCGTTTTAGTCTTAAGTTTGTTGTTTGTAAGAATCTGATGCATATTTTGTAGGAAAACTCTAAAATAGCATTACCCATAATGCACCCGATATATTGATATATTGATATACTTGAGTGCCAGAATATTTGCAAAGGGCTGTATATATTATATACTTATATATAAGTATATAACTTGTATATAATCAAACACCAGAATTTTGTACATGCAGTACAATAACTGTACAAAGTTTGAATATTAATGTATTGTATTGTATTGTATTATGAACATCACTTGGTTATTATTAATATCATTGTCAATTAAGCCATCTACATTAATTTACAACGTAACTAAAATACAAATTTAGTGTTTGATTAATTGACAGGATACTGCAAGAAAATAGGTGGCTCACTCAGCAAGAAAGCCGATATCAGGAGAGCCATGAGAAACAAATTAACCTCTCAAGACTCGAAGGACAACAAACGTGTCACTCTCGGATAAGTGACAAAAACCTTTTTATAAATATATCTTTTACATTTTTATACCATTGTCTGTATATATTTTATATACCACTTATTATATATTTTCTTGGGTATTATGGGCTAAAATAGTTTACAAGTTCCGTATGCATTTTGGCAAGTCAATTGGGCGAGCCAAAATGTGAGGAATAGGAGTAAAATGTCAGTCCGTAATAGAGTGCAAACAATAATAGCGTGAAATTTCGTACTAACTAAATAATACTAAATAGTACTAGTTGGCAATATAAATCCTTTAATGTTTTCTATTGTGTAACGAATTTTAATTAGTACTATTTAATATACTATAATTATTAGTCTATACTATAATTATTACTATTTCACGCTTTTATTGTTTGTACTCTACCCGAGAAAATATCTATTTTTATAAGGGATCGATTTATTATACAACAGCTGCTATGATATCTGTGTAGATAATAGGAAAAACAGCAATAATTTTGGTGAAAAAAGCGAACAAAAAATCTCTGGAGCGCGAGCTCGATGGTGCTTCAATTATTGCGTACAAAAACAACTCGTCAAACTAGTTTTCTGGAGGGCCGAGTACGCAAACCAATTTTCAACAGGGTATTTACAGTTGTATGGCTTTCTACAGGGTAATTACCATCCCATATCGGCCCTCAAATGATACCTTATTGGGAAATTTACGTCACAGTAGTACAATAATTTTATTTATTTATATAACAAAGAAAGAAAAATGTGCAAAGATTTTAATATGAAATGTATATTTATATAATTATATTATTGTAAAACACTGCTTGCCTTCTTTATTAGCTTTATAACATAAAGGAAAGCAAAAGTCTGAAAAACAATCAATAATCTTTGGCTGTTTTTTTCCTCAAGACTGAATGAATTGTGGTGAAAATAACAATTTCAGGTGCTACTTCTAATAAGTAATTATGCAACTGCATGCTTATGTGATGGTTAAAAGGTCAAAAGTTTGAGCAAACCATTGAGAAAAGCAAGAGAAAAATGATATTTAAAGCATGTTCGAGCATGGTTTATTTTACATATATATGAACATATATTTAATTATATACACATACTATTTTTGTGATGTAGTTACATGTCATATGCATACTTTTCCTCAGTTGATGCAGTCCAGATGCAGTCCCGATGAAGTACAGTATACTTCAAGTATACTTCTTTTGTACTTCCTAAGAAGTATACGTCTGAAGTATACTTCAAGCGACCCAATCATTCAGTATACTTCATACTTCTTGAAGAATACTTGAAGTACATTTTTATGTATGCTGCAAGTATACTTCTTTTGTACTTCCTATGAAGTATACTCTTTCTGCAGTATACATTATACTTCAAGCGACCCAATTTCAGCATACTTCAACTATACTTCCTGAAGTATACTTGAAGTACATTTTTATGTATATGTCAATGTTATTATTGTTGGTGTCAATGATGCTGTCATTGTAAGTATTTCTGTTACTGCTGTCAATGTTGTTATTGTTGGTGTCAATGATGCTGTCATTGTAAGTATTTCTGTTCTTGCTGTCAATGTTGTTATTGTTGGTGTCAATGATCCTGTCATTGTTAGTATTTCTGTTCCTGCTGTCAATGTTATTATTGTTGGTGTCAATGATACTGTCGTTGTAAGTATTTATGTTACTGCTGTCAATGTTGTTATTGTTGGTGTCAATGATGCTGTCATTGTAAGTATTTCTGTTACTGCTGTCAATGTTGTTATTGTTGGTGTCAATGATCCTGTCATTGTAAGTATTTATGTTACTGCTGTCAATGTTGTTATTGTTGGTGCCAATGATGCTGTCATTGTAAGTATTTCTGTTACTGCTGTCAATGTTGTTATTGTTCGTGTCAATGATGCTGTCATTGTAAGTATTTCTGTTACTGCTGTCAATGATGTAGTTTTAAATCACGACGATGAACTTGTGTCATTTGATGTAGTTGCCCTATTTACGTCCATCCCCACACATGTTGCTGTTTCTGCAGCCAAGTCAAGACTTGATCAGGATGATAGCTTACGCGAAAGAACCTCTCTAACATCTTCTGACGCTGCTGCCTTACTATCCTTTTGCCTAAGCTCAACTGAATTCTGTTTCAACAGCAAGTTCTACAAACAAATACACGGCACTACCATGGGATCGCCAATATCTGTTGTTGTAGCGGATCTAGTCACGGAAGAGCTGGAATCCAGAGCACTGGCGACTTTTACCAACCCTCCCAGCCTGTATGGACGGTATGTGGACGACACAATTTGCGTCATTCAAAAAGATCAGATCAATGCTTTCCACCAACACCTGGATTGCCAAGACCCCAACATCAAGTTCACCGTAGAACGCTACTCTGATGATGGCCTCTCTTTCTTAGACACGCTTAATAAGGTTCTTGATGATGGCACCATTGACGTCTCCATCTTTAGGAAAAAGACACATACAGATCGGTATCTTCACTTTTCAAGTCATCACCCTCCTCAGCACAAGGCGGCTGTCGTGCGCACTTTAGTCCACAGAACCAACAAGTTGCTTTCGAAAGATTGCCACAAAGACAAAGAACGCACTCACATTGGTAGAGCTCTCGCTGCTAATGGATACCCACGGCAGTTTATCCATAGATTTTCACAAGACCGAAAGATAGCTGAGAAGAAATCTGACACAGAAGAACGAAAAGGTTTCGCACTTATACCGTACGTGCAAGGTACAACAGAAAGGATCAAACGTGTCCTAGAAAGCCACAGGATTGAAGTCTGCGTAAAACCACTAACCACGCTGAGACAGATCTTGTCCAAGCCTAAAGACCCGCTACCAAAAGAAAAGAAGACCGGAGTGATTTATTCCATCCCATGCGGAGAATGTGAAACGTTTTACTTCGGAGAGACCGGTAGATCTTTGGCCACAAGAACATCAGTCCTATGTTAGACTTAATAAGACCGACAAGTCAGCTCTCGCGGAACACACACACAATACAGGACATTCCATCTCCTGGAATAACACCAAGATCCTTGAAGTATAAACAAGATGGCACCAAAGGAAATGGTCAGAAGCATGCCACATTGCTAAGAGTACAGATGCCATTAGTAACAGAGACACTGGCAGAATTTTGCCACAAAATTACACTGCTCTATTTAAGAAATTTTAATCTGTCATCTATTACACATTCTTAACTTGCTAATTTCCTTGCTCGCGCAAATTGTCTTTTTTGTTTTGTTTTTGTTTTTGTTTGCGCGCGCTATTTGTTTACAACGTAATAGCCGTTAGTTTTGACGAATTACTACCATTTTACACCGTGAAGATGGACCATGTGTCCGAAAGCTTGGTTTTAAAATTAAAATGTTTTGGTTGAAGAAACGAACAAACTCATAATGTTGTTATTGTTGGTGTCAATAGTAGTATAGTATGCCTATGTTCAGCTACCTTTTACGGATTCCTATCGGTGGATGTTCGGGATCCGCTCTGAGACCTGGCCCGAGACCTTCATCGGAAACCGCGAGGGTTTCCGATGAAGGTCTCGGGCCAAGTTTCCGAACAGTCTCCGAACATCTCCCGGAAGGAATCTGAAGAAAGGTAGAGAGAACATAGCCATCGTCTATACTGCTGGTACGGCTGCTGCTGTTTCTTGGATGTGACTTCGTTGAGAGCTGGCATCAGAATGAAGGCAGGATGTGGAATCCAAAGTTTAAATAGCAAAGAATGTAAAGAATGAACAAAAACAAAAATGCAAAGAATGTAAAGAATGCATACATGCTTTACTTGGTTTTATGGTAGATGCAATTACATAGAAAAAAGTTGCCTTGACAATGCGTACATATTGTTTCAGGATATCGTTTGTAGCATTCCGGTAGTAGACAATCGGTGATTTCGAAGTTTTTGTTAGTACAACAACACGTTTCCTTTGTGGGGGTGAGATCCATGAGACTGTAATGGTTACAATATCGATTAACAATGACAGCATATCCTTGTTTGAAATGAAACGTAGTTTCACAGTCACAATCTTTCTCCAGAACGAGTCAGCACGCTTTTTCAAGTCATTCAAGAATTGTTTCATTTCAGCAAAGGTGTGACCGCACTTCTGACAGTAATTCATTCGATGGCAGGATCTAAGAAGTTCCTTCATACAACATTTCTTATTTGAATCCATAGTAGAGGAACAACTCTGTAAGAATAAAGGGTTTTTAATTTTGACCAAATCACTTTATAGCATTTCAACATTCGCGCAAAGAATAAAAGGAAATAGAAAAAATGTGCTATTCACCCATCCCATATATGCATACATGCTTTATTGCGTGATGAACACAGTAAATGAGTCAGGTTGACGTGTGTAATCTAGTTTATTGATTATATTATAATACAAAGAAATGAATACAAATCATATTGCTATGAAGCTAACTATAAAATTTTGGTTAAATATATCATATTGTAATGAAGCTAACTATAAAATGTTGGTTAAATATGAGATTCATTAGTAAAATGAATGGCATCCATCCATCCATCCATCCATCCACCCTACCATCCATCCATTTATCCATTCATTTATTTCATTCTCTTCCTCCGTGTGCTGAAACAGATAAAACAAAAGGAGAGAAACAAAAAAAGATGAAATAGATGAGTGGATAACTACAACTATTATTATCCCCTTAAAAAAAAAAAAAAACAGAAACGGGGGATGAAGGCTGTGTCATGTTTAATGGGTCAACCAAATCTTCGTCGAAGTACCTATTATCCTCACCCCAACACATTTCTGGCGTGATGAATATCATCAACCGTCCCCGATGCTATGTAGGGCAAGACACATTCTAAGAAAAACTTTTTTTGAGCATAACACCACCGATCGCTCAACAATGTTACCATGTACGCATTGTGTGATTCAATACGATAATATTTTATAAACAGATCGGCCCTAGACAAAAAGATTTTGTGCGTGTCACATAAAGTGCAGTAGTGTGACGTACATAGTTTTTCTGCTGTTGGGCAGATGGTATTGAGCCCAACATAAGAAGGAGGAAAATCTCGACAGTTGTCAACATGGGTGACTAAACAATGTCCGTGGATAAATTTACGACTGTCTATCTTTGAACAACAAGTTAATTCGAAAGTGTTGTCTGGATAAGGTCCAACTTTTATACCACACTTTACACATTCGAATTGGAATATATTTCTATCCTCCTCCTCAAAAGTGCCTACAATCAGTTTAACTCTTAATTCATTTGTAAGTTCTTGCTCACTGTAATTAAATATCCACTGAATGATGTTCATCACATATGGTGTAAAAATACACCCATAAAATGCACCAACAGTTGCAAAACTATCGATCAATTCATGAAGGACTTTAGGTTGTACGATCTGACGACAATGTGGACATTTAATTAGAGCAAGAAGATTTGCTTTCCCTCCTTCCATCCATTTCCAAAGACATTCGGTATGACAAAATTGTTGACAGCACATCATTAAATTATATTCAAACACAGCGTTACTTTCTTTCAGACAAATTATGCAATGTATGTTTTCGTTCTAGAAAAAAAAAGAAGAAATAGTTACTTTAGGATTAAGCTGACAGTCAATACTTGCTAGATCAGTCAAACATGTAGGTGGATCTAGAAAGAACGAAAATAGTTACTTTTGAATTAATCTATTGATAATTAAAGTATTCGTTCTCTCTCCGAGGTAAGCTGTGCGTCAATATTTTTCAACAGGGTTCTCTAATTTGAGGCCTATTTTTTTGAATTAAATATGGGGCTATCCCACATTCATAACAATGAAGTTTAATGGTTAACAACACGTGTTGTAAGGCGATGGATGTTTTTAGATTGGAGAATATCTTGATCCATTTTTCCATCTTCATCTAGAAAAAAGAAAGTGCAATGGGGTAGTTTTTTTTTCTTGAAATAGGACTGAGCTAAATCATAAAGTTTTCCTTGAGACTTATCTAATTTATCTCCTAATTGAAATCGCCATCCCATCTTAAAGTTATCCTCCGAGACTTTGAGATCGTTAGCTAAACAAAAAGAATATAACTCCATTAATTCAGTTAATATTTCATCAGTAATGATGGTGCATTTTTCGAGAAAAGACGTCATCGTAACTTGAGGCAAACTTCGAATTCATTTACTTCTCGTTCAATCTTAATCCGATTTTTTTTATCTGAAGAAAAACAAAACAACAAAGATTAAAATTTGATCTTCAACATTGGTGAAGGTTGAAATACATTCATTTGTTTTAAACTGTCGATGTTTTTTAATTCGAGTTTGGCTTCCTCGAGCATTGTATATAGTTCTACAGTTTTCAAGTAAAACTGATATTTTTCGTATTCAAGGAAATACTTTTTTGAAACGAATTGCCCCATTGCATCATCATACATTTTTATCCGACAGATGGGGCAGGATGCTGAAGTATTGTAAAATTTTGCATCTTGCATCTGCAGTTCGACGAGGCATGCGCAATGAATCTTCATGCGACAGCAAGTCATTTGATAAAATGGCCTGGTTCCAGACTCTGATGTCAGACAAAAGATACATGTCGGTTCGTCACATACCATAGTTTTGGCTTTTTTGACTGCACATGACAGATCTTCATCGTCATCAATCATTCTGGTTTGTCCTGAAATTTTCGACAAATATATATGTCATTCATTTGTTATTATTTATACAGGTTTTTGGACCCAAACTCACAAATTCTTGCACCCAATTGGTGTTTGGATCTTTACATTCATCAGACCACATACCCAACAGACTTGCGGTGGCGATTTCGTCTTCTTTGTCGTTCAAAGTAGTGTAAATGACACTGTCTGTATCATGATAAAGTGACGAAAGAACTTGATACAACCGCAGCCGAGCCCACGAGGTAACAAATGAAGCAATGACAACATTTCCGTTCGGGTTATCCTCCACAGCTTCGTTAAATAATTTATATCTCACTTGAACGATGCCTTTCGACGGTGTTTTAAAAAAAAAATTATCATTGTAAGCCGCGTTTGTGAATGCCAGCTGATATTCAAACGACACTATTTTCACTAAAACTGCTGCCAAGCGTTATTCCCTCGTACGATTTTTTTTAAACTTCGTGAATGGCCTTTTAAGGTCCCTAGTAATGTTCTGACGAGGTAAGAAAAAAATAGTTCTAGCCGAAATCACGTAACAACCGAAAGGTCAAATTTTGACAACAAAAATATGAATTGGTGATTTCGGCTCGATCAATTTCCTTCTTACTTCGTCAGAACATTACTAGGGACCTCAAAAGGCTGTTCACGAAGTTTATGAAAAATCGTACGAGGGAATAACGCTTGGCAGCAGTTTTAGTGAAAATAGTGTCATTTGAATATCAGCTCGCATTCACAAACGCGGCTTACAATGATAATTTTGAATACACCTTCGAAAGGCAGAATAGTTGAATTAGTATTTGTGTTAAGCACAATAAAATCCAAGCAATATTGACGCGGAGCGAGCGAGTTAAAAAATAATGCAAACCGATCATTCATTATGCGGGAACCACCTTAATTGAATGCTTGCGTAAAAAGAAAAGTCTTGACCTAAGATTTAAAAATGTCTAATGTCTCAGCATTTCTAATAATAAGTGGAAGTGAATTCCACAACATGGGCGCAGCTACAGAAAAAGAACGACCGCCATACGTTTTAAGTTTGTGCTTAGGAATGAACAATAGGTTATTAGACGAAGAACGTAATGTGCGGGAAGGTCTGTAAATAGACGCAGAAAGACAGAGAATCAACTCAAGTTTAACAGCGGAATAGGTTGAAAGCAAAAACAAAGAATAGCAGACGAGAATTGAAGAACAGCACATCGAAGCGAGACAGCGAAGCACATGGGAATTGCAAAAGAGTTCAACATGGCAGCCGGCGAAGCAGCGAAAAACAGAGATATCAGTGGGAGTATTTACATGTACAACATCGAAAATGCCACGAATTGAGAAATTCAAGATTCCAGAAACCCGACTAGAGATTGGTAGAGGGTAGGAAGAATGGATTGAAGAACGAAGAAGAAACATATTATCTTTAAATCAACAACGTGAGATAAGATTAGTGCACTTAAAATCTATGGAGGACTAGAAATAAAGACACTCGCTAGAAATTTTCCAGAACCCATCGCACAAGAAGGTGAGAACGACTACAACAAGCTTAAAAGGAAACTAGATAACCACTTCCTACCTAAAAAGAACAAACACCACGCTAGATACACATTTAGCAAAGAACAAATGGAAACCAACGAGAGTATTGTCAGTTATGCCGCCAGGATTAGAGAGAAAGCAAAGGACTGTGAGTTCAGAGATCAGCTTGACGAAAGAACACCTGAAAGAACACCTGATTCAGACAGTGAAAAATGAAGACCTCATTAAACAGTGCATCCGACAGAAGTGGAACTTACACAAGTTCATAGAGGAATCAAGTCAACGTGAGGACAGAATGCACCTATCATCGGTTATACCCTGGGGGGGGGGGGGGGGGGGAGGTGTGATATCTGGTTGCCCGGGCAAATACAGGTTTGCATGGGGACTTTTAGGGAGGTTTGAACGCTATTTCTCCCTGGGGGAGGGGAAAATGACGGAGATTTGTTGGAATTTGACTCGCACGGGGAAAAACAGGGGACTTTGGAACCTAGCCGTTCTCCAAGAAAACCGCTGTACAAAAGAACGTGGGCTCATCTTTCTCCGTGTGCATGTGATCGTAAAGATGGCGACATCTAGTTCAGGTACTAATTGTTATGATAATCCGTTTGCATCTTGTTTATAATTACTTCCAATTTTAACAATTGGTTATTAAAGGACATCTTTTGAATAAAATTAATTATATGACAGGAAACGATGACAAAGAAATTAAAACTTTAGAAGGTGAGCATATTTTTGTTTGGTGTAAAAACCTCACAACTGACGTAATTTTAAACTGCTTTTTTCTCTTCACTGCATGTATCAATCACTTTGTTCTAAGTTCTAAAGATCTCTATTAAAACCCATATCTCTGAATTGCTGTGGTTATTTTGAAAATTAGCGATACAGTATCAGTTCGATCAGTTTGTCATGCCTTTTGTTCATGCAAGCTTTGAACTATAAATTAAAGGGAAAAATTTCATTTTACGAGATTGTTTTTTTTTTGTATTCATGAGAAAGCGACTGAATATTAAAATTTGTTGTCCTATAAACACATTTGGAATCGAATCGAAAATTTATTATTTTACAATCTGACTACATGTATATGTCATCTTTATATATCAGATGCATGTTATTTGTTTATAATCTAAATGGAACGAAGTCTATCTTTTTTTGTATTGGGACCTATATTTGCACATGCAATTTCATTCACTCAGTGACACTGACAGTGATTGTGAATATCCAGAAAGCTAGAAAGAATACTGGGGAGAACAAGAAGACAAAAAAGAGCAAAGCACTGAAGTCAAGGAAGGCAAACAAAAATTAACAGACTCAAGACAGTGAGTATTTCATAATAATTTTTTTATTCTACATTTTTTTTTGCCATTTATACCATTTTTTCTTACTACTACATACAAACTAAGATTATTAATCACTATTGTTCCTCCTTTTTTACCTAGCACTGCATGTGGGTGAGGACAAGTATTGTTTCTGTATGCAGCCATGGGGAAACAGGTATGGAGGGTTTTCTTAGAAATCCCTTTGTGTGCAATTGGAAACCCCAAAACAAAAAACAAACATAAGCGTTGGATCTGAGGTGCATTTGTTTGTAACAATGATTTGAGATTACTTTTTCATGCCACTGCGTTATATTCTGTATATGTTTTCAGATTTATGATACAGTGCGACATCTGTACTAACTGGTACCATGGCTCATGCATTGGCATTACTGAAGAAGAGGGAGATACATTGTCTTACTTCTACTGTAGTACAAATGTAGCTATTAAAAGCATTGGTTGATATTTATTAGCTTGTTTCTGGTATTTCTTACAATCATGTGACTGTCATGTGATGTGTCATGTGTCATGTGACATATGTTTGTCTCAGTCAATATCACTTATGCTGTCAAGTGGTTTCATATTGTGCAATGTGGTGCCTCTCAAGGAGTAGTCTCCTTCACAGCCATTTTTAGTGTCATCAGAGAACTTGCGTGATGATACTAAAAACGGCTGCGAAGGAGGCTACTCTAGGAGGGGCATTTGTTTGTTCTATGTACCCACTTACCAGGGGGAAATTAACAACTTTGACAGGCCCTTTTGCAAAGTCCCCTCCCTTGCCCGGGGTCCCCCCAGGGGATAACCGATGATAAGTGCATAAGTCAACAAGTGAAAGACATGAAAGATGAACATAAAGTAGCAAAGATTCACCGACAACAAACTCACAAACCACAACGTGATGATAGAGGAGGAAGAAGGAGACCACAGCAGAGAATAAACAATCAACAGGCAAAGGGACAACCAGCAATACTGTGGAAACACCGGAACACACCCACCAGGAAAAGACTGCCCAGCATATGGAAAACAGTGCCTGAAATGTGGCAAGTGCAACCATTTCGCAAGATGCTGTAACAGCGAGCAGAGAACGCAACAAAGCAAAGAAACTAGCAGATACTCGAGTTTAAACTCTCAAGAATGGGCGAAGAAAACTACAGATTACGATACAGAACCAAGTGGAGAATCAGTTGACGAGTATCTACAGCAAAGTTACTCACCAAGCCAAGAGTGTGAGATCAGGAAAGATTTCAGTCAAACCAGCACCAGATGAAATAGAGACACTAGTGGTGAAATACAGCGATGTATTCAAAGGAATGGGATGTTTACAAAAACATGAGCACAGGAGAAGCGATACAACTCAAGCTAGAGATGGACCCGGAATCAACACCGGTAGCTCAAAAACCACGTACTGTTCCTTACCACTTACAGCAACCCTTGAAACAATGGCTAGAAGAAGGCGTAGAAACAGAAATATTTGAGAAAGTACCACCTGGCGAAGCAATAACTTGGTGTTCACCCCTAGTCGTGCAGCCCAAACCAAAGTTCGCAGAGACAAACAAGGAGTTAGAATCACACATGATAAGCAGAGCGAGTATCGACTTGAGAATCCCCAACAAATCGATGAAACGAAGTACGTAGATGTGTACAAGGCCCGAAGATAAAATACTTCATATACTACATGTACCTTCATGACTGCAAAGTATTCTCAAAGCTCGATCTCAGGCATTGATACCACCAACTCACACTGGACCCAGAAACCAGAAACGTAGCGCGACATTCAGCACACCATAGGGAAACTTCAGACCACAACTGCTCCTCTTTGGAGCCAAATCATCACAAGACGTCTTCGACGAAGCGATGTTCAAAGTATTTGGAGACATTCCACACTGCCTAACCAAACAGTCTATTGGGTGGAAACGACAAAGAAGAACAGAGAGAAGTTCTGGAAAAAATATTACAAAGAGCTAAATATTTCGGCATCACGTTCAACAAAGAGAAATGCGAATTTGAGAAAGACTAAATTGAATTATTTGGACACATCTTCACCCAGACTGAGGGCATCACCTGATAAATTCAGAGCGATTAAAGAACGTGGAACACCTAAAGGCAAGGAAGGAGTTAGGAGCTTCCTGGGAATGTTGGGTTACCTTGACAACTTTATTGAGGACTACGCAAGCATCGCAGCACCATATTACACTGATTATCGAGAAGAGAAATCAAATATCAGTGGGGAGAGAATGAGGAAAAAGCATTCAAGAAGATACAAGACAGCCTATCGGACGACAAGACAATTGCATATTTTGACACAGACAAACAAATCATCCTACGAACGGAAGCAAGCTTTAACGAAGGTCTATCGGCAGCTCTACTTCAGAAGACAGACAGAGGCATACAGCCACTTCACAAGCCGTACAATGACAGATGCAGAGAAGAGGTATAGTCAGACGGAGAAAGATGCACTTGCCATCAAATGGGCAAAATATCGCCTTAGAGTATACCTACTCGGAGCACCGAGATTCACGATCATCACAGCACACAAGCCACTGCTCCCATAATTTAACAAGACAAAAAGCCAGCATGCCACCAAGAATCGAGAAATGGGTGATGCAGATGTAAGATGTGGATTACCAACTCATCTATGAGCTGATCCTCTAAATTACCTCTCCACACACCCTTTACCTCAGACAGAGGATGATGGAACAGAAAAGATCATCAAATGGACAGTAGAAGCAGAACACTGAGTAGTTCTTGACAGAATCCGAGAGGGGACACAGAAAGACGAGACGATGCAGAAACTAGCTCAAAGAGTTGCACGAGGTGACTGGGAAAAGTACAGAAGATACAAAGACATAGAACCGTACCTGCACATCAAACAAGAACTATCGACAGCTGAAGGACTTATCTTTAGAGAGGAAAGAATAGTACTACCACCAGAGAAGTTGCAAAAGAAAGTAGTGAAGATTGGACATAGTCTTGGATGCCTTGGAAATACAAAAAAAAAACAAGTGAATGCTACGGGACAAGTATTGGTTCTCATATATGAACAGTATGATAGACAATGTCATCGACTAATGCTAGGAATGTCAAATTGTGACTAAAGACAGGAAAGAAGAACCAATCAAGACCACAAGCATCCCAGACAAACCATGGGACATCAATAGATCACGGCGGACCATATCCTGATGGACACTACAACCTAGTCATCATTGACAAGAGAACTCGATACCCAATCGTAGAATATCGGTATCATCGGCAGCTTTCCAAGTCAACAAAGAAAGGCTGAAACGTGTATTTGCATCCTACATCATACCAAAAAGAGTGGAAACAGACAATGGACCACCATTCAATTCGAAAAACTTCGAAAACCTCGCAAGACAAGAAGGATTCGAACACCACAAGATAACAACATTGCACCCTCAGAGCAAATGGAGAAGTCGAACGATTTATGCAGACACTGAACAAAACAGAACATATAGCTTATCTGCAAGGCAAAGAAATACTGGAAAGACAGAACACGATTCATGACATGCTGATTGCAATAGATGAACACCTCACCCAGCAACAGGGATCTCATATGAAGCAATGAGAACCAAACTGCAATCAGAACCAAACTAGACTGCAAGGCACCCAACAAGCAAGCATCAGAAGAAGATGAACTGATCAACCCGAATGAGGCAAAGTACAAAGAGAAAATGAAAAGGCAAAGAGAAAGCATCCGAACAAAAGAAAACAAACTACTACTTGGAGATTACGTGTTAGTCAAACAACAGAAGATGAACAAATGGAGCACACCATACGAACTGATATTCTACACAGTTTGCGACATCCAAGGATCCAAAATAACGGCCAGAAGGACAATGGCAGAACAATCTGTCGAGATGCAAGCCACTTCAAGTTAGTTAACACAGTTATCAACACAGCAAATGAAACAGAGGCAAGCAACTATGAAACACAACCAACTGGTAACCCTCCAACAATAATTCCCTGACTAAGACTTTCCTCATCTCTCTCACCTCTGGTTTCTTCAGTAAGATTCTAAGCAGATGACAAGGAATGAGTCCAAGCCTGAAAAGGTAAACTTTACATATCTCATATCTTTATTAACAAAGAAAATACAAAATTAAGGGAATTAGCAAATTAAATATCTCTTGTAATGGGAAATGATCGTAGAGAGTTTGCAATGGAGAGGGAATTGATTTCCTACATGGACGAGAGGTCCTGGAGCGAGTTATGTAAATTAGGTTATATACGTTGTGAAGTATCACAGTGATGCTATTTTGTGCAAAGTGCTGTTTTGGAGCTTTTTCAAGCTGGTTCAATTGAGGAGGTGCACAAAGAAACTATAATAGTTTGCAGTCCTTGGGACGTTGTCGCCAAGAAGGACAATAAATTTCATCTGATACTCGACTTTTTTTAACAAACATTTGCTTGTTAAGAAATTCAAGTATGAGGATCTCTTGGTTGTTTCATGTGATCTAACGAATGGCTATCACCACATTGACATTGGAGTTTCACATAGAAAATTTATTTGTTTTTGCTTTATTGCCATTTGAACTTTCTACTGCGCCCTTTATTTTTACCAAAGTTTTGAGGCCATTCGGTACATACTGGAGGAACCTAGGCAAACACATGCTTATGTATCTTGATGATGGTTTTGGATGTGCTTCTACACAACAAGGAGCTCAGAGTTTATCTGTTTAACATTCAAAGCGACCTAGTTCAATGTGGTTACTTGATAAACGTTGAAAAGAGTCATTTGGTTCCCCAGCAAGTTGGATAATTCCTGGGATTTACAGTTGACTTGCAGCAGAGTTTATTTTTGGTTCCAAAAGGCAAAGTTGATCACCTCATGGGATTACTGCAGATCATAAGACAGAAGAGCAGCTCTGTCACTGCCCGTGAGGTGCCTAGAGTCACAGGAATCATTACAAATGTATCTCCATGGGCTTGGCTCTTGGACCAGTTGCTAGACTATTTACTCGACATTTATATGAGGTGCAGAACAGTGTATTTTCTCTAAGCTGCAAAGTTTCATTATCTGTTGATGCAGTTGGAGAAATTAAATTTTGTTAATTCTCTCTTTCATGTTTGAACTTCCTCTGTACACTTTTTCAACCAATGATATGCTTATAAGTCAGTTGTTCCGTTGTCAAATTACCTTATATATTTTGAAAAATTACAGAAAGATGATACCATCATTATAATGAAAGCAGCCAAAGGAAATGCAACTGTTATTATGGATAAGAAAACTTATGATGAAAAGCTTGCAAATCTGCTTGATGATAGAAACACCTATATGTTGTTAGACAAAGATCCAGCAAAAGCGTGCAAATGGGAAATGAAGTCATTGTTGTCAAAGATGAAAGAGAGAATTAACGACAAGAGGTACAGAGAAATTAACACCACTGATGGCATTACACCACAAATGTACGGCACTCCTAAGAGTGGGGTTCCTCTTCGTCCTATTGTTAGCTTCATTGGATTGCCGACGTATGCACTGTCTAAACACTTAAGTTTTCTTTTGTCACCATTGGTTGGTAAGTCTACCTATCACGTCCGGAATACTGAACAGTGGGTGGAAACAGCAGCGGAAATGAAGTTGGACGCAAATGAAGAGTTAATGTCATTGGATGTTGTTTCATTGTTCACATCAATACCGACAGATGTTGCTGTTGAGGTAGCAAAAAATCGACTTAGTGCTGAAGTGCAGCTGAGGGAACGTACTGCCCTGACACCGACTGATATTTGTTCCTTCTGTCTAAATTCCATTGAATTCCAATGCCAAGGCAAATACTGCCGACAGATTCACGGTACAGCAATGGGATCACTTGTGTCAGTGGTTGTTGCCAATTTGGTTATGGAACATCTGAAACCAAAGCAATAACGTCATTCCCCAGTCCACCTACATTGTACCGTAGATATGTTGATGAATTAGCATGTGTCATGAAGAAAGAGGATACAACATGCATCATTCTTTAACCATCTTAATACACAAGATCAGAATATAAAGTTCACATTAGAAAGAAGCGGACCCGAAGGTCTTCCATTTTTTGGATACTCTTAAGGTGACTCCGATATAATTCTCGGCGCACTCGTCTATGACAGACTTTGGGTCATAACTTCCTCTGTTTTTATGCAATTGCCTTTAAACATTGGCAACAATTAGAGCTATCATTCACCTATAATACAATATAATTCGATTGCACTGCAGAACATAAAAAAAATATATTAGAACTTAAGTAAAGTCAATGTTTTGGATGAAATTGGATCTTGCGAAAAATCTGTCCGTTTTTTTTTGGATGAAAGTTTTAGAATCACTTTAGATTGACATAATTCATAACCTGACCAAGTTTTAGCAAAATCGGTGGAGCTAAAGCACGGCGGCATGATAATTTCAGTGCTTAATACATGGTGGCCTTCATGTGGTCGTGCTTTAGCTCCAACGATTTTGCTAAATGAGGTAGCGATCGTGAAGCGATCCCAAGTCACGAAGGGATTGCTCAGAAAGGAGGAATATGTGCAAATATTGTGGAATGACTCTCTTTATCATGCGAGAGTCATGGATGTTGCTGGTAAGTATGAAACATCTTATAATAATAATAATACTGATAATAATACTATCCTACCAGTTGTGTTCGTATTAAACCACGGCTAACAGTAAAACGGAAAATTGTTTATATTGAATCGTATCGACATTTCTGGTGATTTTCATACTCAAGCTTACTGATTGTCAATCACGACAATTCAAGAAATACCGGAACTTCTACTTTTGCTTTATTGCTCTTCAACACTTTCATATCATGCAAGAAGAGATAAAATAAAATAATAATAATAAATAAATAGAATACAGGAATACAATAGGGAGTTTAAGATTTGCAATTTGTGGATGAAGTAACCTCACAGGCTTTAGTCTCCTATGCACCCGTTCTTAGTTTCGGGATCCCTGTGCTCCCTCTCCACAAACGGCTGCTTTCTTTTGAACTACATTCCTTTCCCGGATCTGACCAATAAGAGTTTGGTTCTCATATCCTGAAACCGTTCGCGCCAAGGCGAGCAAGCCAATCAGAGCGCGTGTCTTATAATCACAATCAAAATGGCGTCGCTTGATGAAGTATTTTCTCTCGTGGCTTCCAAATTCAAAATTTCTTGCTTAAATACACACCAGAAGACAGCTATAAGTGCAGTTATAGAAAAGAAAAAAGATGTTTTCGTTAATTTACCTACGGGCTTTGGTAAATCGCTCATCTATCAAGCTTTACCAACCGTATTTGATGTACTTAGATCAAGTTCAGGGCATATTGTCGTTGTGGTTAGTCCTTTGATCAGTCTTATGGAAGACCAAGTCAAGTTCCTAACGAGTGTCGGCATTAAAGCCCTAAACCTAACTTCAGCTTCTGAAGATGAAAGAAAACATGCTGAGAGGGGAGAGTATTCGGTGGTTTATGGATCCCCGGAAGCGTGGCTCAAAAACGAGCGCTGGAGATCGATGTTGCACAACGATGTGTACTCCCGTAAGCTTTGTGCCATTGCAATTGATGAGGCACATGTTCTAAAGCAATGGTAAGTGAGCTTTCAGACAGCATTTTGCCTAGTTATTCTTTAGATGTAGAAAGCTTGGCTTTTACATATAGTACTTTCACGAAATGAAAATACTGCTTTCATTCGAATACAACAATAGTCAATAGTCGAAATCTATCCATTTTGCAAGCCCTTGGACCCTATTTAGATTACAGGAAAAGTCCGAAACATTTTAAAATTTCTTATCCTAAAGTACATGTAGTTGCACTTTCCAGAAATGAAAACCCCTTGACCAAATCCCGATCATAGAATAACAACGCAATCGTGGCGTTTGTGTGAGATTGCATTGTATGAACGGTGCATACTATTTTCTAAGTTCTAATTAAAAATACAGTATACTATCTCAATTACTAGGGGGACTTCGCTGGACAACAAAATGGCTGCATTTAGGGAGTCGTATGGAAAGTTGTATGAGTTAAGGTCTTTGGCATCAGACATTCCAGTTATTGCTTTGACAGCCACTACCACACGCCTCACAAGAGATACCATCCTCAACATCTTGCATATGGAACATTTTGATGAAATCAAAGAAAGTCCAAACAAATCAAACATCAGATATGTTGTTCATTGTATGGATAAAAAGGCTGAACACGAGGAATACTTTGTTTGGCTCACAGATGAGTTGAGGAGAGAACAATATCACTCTACAAGGACCATCGTGTACTGTCAAACGATTAAACAGTGTAGCATCATTTATGCTACTATCAGTGGTCTGCTTGGTAAGGAGAATACGACCAATAGCAATGGATCTCCACTAGTCGAAATGCTCCATTCATGTACTCCAGAAGCAAACAAGAAAAATGTTTTAGAGTCTTTTCAACAGGAACATGGTACAGTGAGGTTACTTGTAGCTACAATTGCATTTGGCATGGGAATTGACTGTATTGACTGAAGAGACTGGACGTGCTGGAAGAGACAGTGGTGAAAGTGTTGCTTTTTTGCTATATCATGGTATATTACTGAACCACGTCCATTCAGACATTAAGTCTTTTGTCAAGACTAAAGAGTGCAGAAGAATGACTCTGATGAAGCATTTCGATGTAGATTCTGTAGATACAGAAGTACTTCACATGTGCTGTGACATATGTGCAGCTAGTTGTGACTGTGAGCAGGCAAACTGTAGCAGTTATGCTAAATACCCTACAATAGATATTCAGACTGAAAATGGAGCCTCAGTAAAGGAAAGAAATGCATCAGCAGACAGCAAAACACTTGTAGAGGATGCATTAAATCAATATCATAAAACATTAGTCTTGAAACTTTTGAATACAACTGCAAATGGAGAAGTCAAAACCCTAACAAATCTTCACTTCATGTTGGGTTTTTCCGAGCACCCGATATCCCAAGTGTTGGAAAACGTAGCCTCGATGTTTACCCTGTCAGACATTTATAAATCAGTAGAAGTATGGGACAAACGTCATGCACAGAAAATTTTATCAGTCATCAGTATTGTGTTTGAGGATGTAACATGTGACACAGACTTGAATGGTGCCCATTTTGAGAGCAACAACGAGTTTGATGATGAGCTTGTGGATGAATGGGATGAGATTTTTCAAGACAATGAACTGTTTGATATGATTGTTAATAACATTTCATTATCCCAGTTGGATGGGTCAATCTCTATGCTTGAAGAGTCACTGGACAATTCGACAGAGTCATTGGATGATGAAATCCCACCAGGTATTTTGGCAGCAATTGAGAGGATATAGATCAAAGTAAATCAAAACACTTATACATGTAATATTGATTTTTTTCTTGTCTTTATTTACTCTCATTAGCCTTTCATCTAAGAGTGTATTTACATCAGACCACAGATCAGCATGACTTTGTATTGGCTTCCATACTTTTCTTTATTTGTGTTTACATGAGACCACAACACGGCTCAAAGGGAGAGCACTTTGTAATGAATTTTAATTTTAGTGATTTTGATTCTGTGTCTAAATAAAGTTCATTCATTCATTCATTCATTCACAACTGTAAAATGAAGCCAGACTGGTTTGACTTATTACGGTTGCTTAATTAATGACATAAACAAGTCGTGCTGATCTGAGTTCAGACTGTTCTGCCATGTAAACACAAATGAATCTCAGACCGGTCACTGAAATTCTGACTGTTTTTCCAACTGTTTTTGTCCTAACATTTCCTACCGGTCTCATGTAAACAGCTGTAAAAGTTATAAATGTACCAGCACGAGTTCCTACCTGTCTGAGTTTGTACCGGTCTCATGTACATTGTAAATACCAGGTCTAAATACACTTGAGCATTTGGTGACTGTTTCACCTTTTATTTTAAGTGCTTGAAATATTCCTGGTTGATTCCTATCTGGACCTCATCCCCAAATCAACATTTATAAGATAAGAATAGTGATTTCTAGTGATGCATTGTATACATATTCTTATTCTGGAATAGGATCAATAAGCATTGGTGACTGTTTCACCTTCCAGACACTACAACATGTGATTTACACAACATCAGTATTGCATCGTATTCTTATTCTGGAATAGGATCAATTTATTGAATGCATTATCTAAGCATTGGTGACTGTTTCACCCTCTAGAAACTACAACATGTGATTTACACAACTGTTCTTGACTAACATCAGTGTAATAATATTCATGAAAAAATGCTCGATTCTGATTGGCTAAGAGCAGTGCAGTGCAAATTACTTTTTTTCATTAATATTACTAATTGGTAATCATACGATTTCTCGTTCAATTTGGAATAATTTGCACAAGTGTTTTTTTTCAAAGAGCTGAAATTGCACTCGCCCTCGCCCGGGCTTGTGCAATTTTGATATTCTTTGAAAAAAAACACTTATAATAATACATTTATTCTAAATTGAACTTGAAACCGTATGATTACCTCTACCACTTATGGATAATAAATTGTCATAGATGCTTCACATGTGATTGTAGGCTACATGTATATACATATGTAAATAAACAGAAGTGTTTGAAATATTATTGGTTGATTCCTATCTGGACCTTATACCCAACTCAACATTTTGTTTGTGTCTGTTGATCCACTGATAAATACCAGACACATCAAGACCTTCCAGTCTATCACGTTTAAAGTCTAAGAAATGAGTATACTTGCGACCCTCGATTTCGCTGAAGGCTTGGAAGTTAGCAACTTTCTTTATCAATTCATCCAGATCTTTTTTTGCTGATGATTCTGAATGGCTCCCAGACCTAGAAAAGCGTTGTAGGCTTTCGTCAAGATTTTCTAGCATCAATCTTGTCGGACTCTCTGCTTTACATAGTCTCGAAACAGCTGCCTCTGTGATGTTTGGGCCCAAATTCCTGATGCACTGTTTTAGGAAGTTGTTGCTGTGCTCAGTTGCTTCATCTAAAGGGATGTTACATGCTTTCTTGCCATGATTGTTTACCGATCGATTCCAAACAAAACGTTCACTATCTCTGGGTGTTAATAGAGCATATACAAGGAATAATTGGTAGAGGCATTCAAGAGCATACTTGGTGCTGTGTGTTCCATCTGCTTTGCAATATAACAAAAAGTACTTGTATTGCCTTATTATTCGATCCCCATCACCTTCCTTAATTGCATCAAGGAAGTTGAAGAATAAATACCCATCTGTTAATAGGGCACAATTGTAATTGAATGCATCATCGTTTGATTTAGTCTCTTTAGGCCTTGAAGGGGGGGATGGTTTTGAAGAAGAAACTGGGAAAGGTTCATCTTCCACCTGAACTGGTGGATTATGGGAAATCTCATGGTTTCTTCTCGCTTTGCCATTCTGCTTAAAGGAACTTCCACATCCTGGAAATCGACACGGGAATCGCCCATCAGGAGTTAAACCCTGTCTATCAAGCACATTTCTTTTCTCCTGTTCGGAAAGGACACTGTTTACTTTCTCGGCCACATTATCTTTGAAAACAAATTTGTCAACCACCTTGGCAGACAGCTGATGAAGTACCCGAAGCTTGGATGCCTTACTCAGGGTTGCCATGTTTTCAGGCAATGTGTATTTGGATGGAGTGCTAGACGTACTTTCGAATCCCAACACAGACATGGCTGCTCCAATCACCCTTGATTTAAATACAATTCGTAGAAAGTCCCTGTTTGGTCTGTACGATGACGACACATCACTTGTGACGTTTCTCCGATTTATGATTGCACGGTCTGCAAACATAGTACAGTTGTCCACTGACGATTTTCCACTAAAAAATCTTGAGTAGATTAGCTGATGACAAGTAAGTATTAAAGAAATAGGTTATTAGTACTTATTCATATATATATATATATTATAGATTAAATGTAGCGAAGAAGAAGAGACGCAGGCAACCTCTGACTGTTCCAAATAATGTATTAACGTTTCGGCAATTCAGCCTTCAAGCACATTTCTTTTCTCCTGTTCGGAAAGGACACTGTTTACTTTCTCAGCCACATTGTCTTTGAAAACAAATTTGTCAACCACCTTGGCAGACAGCTGATGAAGTACCCGAAGCTTGGATGCCTTACTCAGGGTTGCCATGTTTTCAGGCAATGTGTATTTGGATGGAGTGCTAGACGTACTTTCGAATCCCAACACAGACATGGCTGCTCCAATCACCCTTGATTTAAATACAATTCGTAGAAAGTCCCTGTTTGGTCTGTACGATGACGACACATCACTTGTGACGTTTCTCCGATTTATGATTGCACGGTCTGCAAACATAGTACAGTTGTCCACTGACGATTTTCCACTAAAAAATCTTGAGTTTAACTTCATTGTTATAGAAAAAATAACACATTTTCAGGCTGATAGTGATTACGATAGAATTCTGCTAACCAGGGAAGCTTACTGGGCAACGCAGCTTCGTACTTTACGCCCAGAAGGCCTCAACAAAAGGCAGGAATTTAAGTCTAAGCGTAGAATTCATTTTCAGGCATAGGGTCTCATTACTACTATTCATCTAGATTTCTATTCATGCATGCGCACGTATATTTCTCGTTTATTATTGTTGGTTTGACAAAGGATGATGTAACTTGGTCCCTTTAGGTTTCCTTTGGGCATTTTCCCCTGGTGATTGGTTACATCATCCTTTGTTTTCCTTAGCGTATATATACTTGTAACACAGTAGGTAATCTTTACATTTTGATCAATTTTATCCTGTACATATTCATTATTATATTTTTTTTTCTGAAGAAGGCTGAATTGCCGAAACGTTAATACATTATTTGGAACAGTCAGAGGTTGCCTGCGTCTCTTCTTCTTCGCTACATTTAATCTATTTATATGGAGAGCAGACTGTGAATTCCTTCTGGAATCCTTCTACTGGAAGCTCGTCGTTGGCCTACCATTTCTCATATTCAAGTTTTTTTTTTATATATATATTATATATATACATGTATATAGATTCAAATGAAGCTTGTTATATATATATATACAGCCGATTGCAAAAATTCTGTAAATCAAGTATATATCAGTATATCCATATATCAGGTGCATTATGGGTAATACTATTTTAGAGTTTCCACAAATATGCAGCAGACACAACAAACTAGAGACTAAATTGCATAACATTCTAGAGTTTCACCAATGTTGCTCGCGTGAAACATCATTTAGGGGACATTTTCAATTACCCATAATGCACCTGATATATATATTACATGTGTATTTATTTATCCCTAGCTCTAGCTAAAATGTATTGTTAGTGTGGCGTGCAATTTTTCTGAATTTGTATTGTCTCAGGCTGAGCTTGTTTGGACGTCGAGTCCGTTTCTTAGTCTGTGTTAAGTTATTAAATAAATAATATATATATATATTGAGTATAGTATATGTATAGTATATATATATATATTGATTATTATTATTATTGGTTGCATTTAGGTTTAGGTTTTCACAGATGTAAAGCTACTCTGTAGATAAGATGTGAATAAATCATTATTATTATTACCACATGTTATATTGTTATCTGTTACACCAAACTGCTATATAAAATCTATTTGAGGTTGTTGTCTCAAGGTTGTTGGATAGTGCTTATGTTTCATCTGTTGGAGACAGAGACCGAAACAGTATTTGCCTGGCAGTATTTGCTGTTCTGCAAATCACACTTTCCCTACAAATTAAATGTACCAGTATGCAAATAATACTCTACTCACACTTAGCAATTTCACAGCAGCATGCCAGTCTCCAAGTTGCATGTTGATGCCTTCGAGCCTGTCCTTTGGAGTGAAGCCATTAGCTACTGATGCAATGACATTTACTGCTCTCTCCACAGTTAATTGGTCTCCAGAGAACAGCTGCCCATCGACACCCTGATCACCAGTCTGGGGGAGGTATGAGTGAAACTCTTTTAGAATTGCCACCATATCCTCATTGACATTCTCATTTTTGAAAATCAAGCCTAATGGTGTCTGAAAAAAGAAAATTGTAAATAAACCTAATCATATTTAACCACTTAAAAGTGGTGCTTGAATAGAGATGGAAAGAAACAGGACATTTATTTATGTCTATCGTGCTTGTATGATATGAATGAATGATATGAGCTTACTTAATGAAAAAATGAATAACTAGAGTACAAACACTAAATTAAAACCGTGCAACTTATAAATAGTACTAAATAGTGCTAAATTATGGTAATTCTATTTTCTATTGTTTAATGAACAATCTGTGTCTACATGTAGACATGACATGAGAGCCAGTTTGGAAATCAGGTTAATTAAAATACACTAACCTTATTTATTTTTAACTAGCTTCTATGGGGGGGGGGGGGGGTTGGGTTGGTTGAAAAATGGATGGAAATTGGAGAGTTGGAGTAACTGCAAGTTTTCGTGCCAACTCCCCATTTGTTGATTAGAGATAGACAAATTGTGACAAGCTGAGTTAAATAATCTAATCTTATTATTATTTATATTGCCTCAAAAATAATTAAGCATGAGTTACCCTGTTTGTCTTTTGTGACGTTTCTTGGGAGTACTTATGGGGGATGTGCTGGATACATGCTTCAGCCAGGGGAGACAGGGCTTGGAAGTAATCCACCAGAATGCGGGATGTCAAAATGATGTAGTTATGCCTTTGACGTTGTTGATCCTCAAGCGTTGGAAGGAACTTAATATTGGAGACATCTGGCAGGTAGTTTGTAGGCTCACTAGAATTGAACATTGCACCTGACACCCTGTTCTCAATCATTTGGTGATTTATCCAATGAAAGTCACGATTTTGTGAGTCCATTGTCATATTTCGTCGTTGCACATGGATGTCTATATTATCAAACGAAATGACAAAACCAGGATGAGATGCCTTCTTTAACTCACATACCTCCATCATTACAGAATCAACTTCCTTTTTGCACAAAGCTGAACAGGCAGCATGGGTGCTGTGCTTATTTACCACACTATCACACCTTTCTTTGGCATTCTTCAAGAACTCATTCTCTTTTGTAATCCTTTGCTTTGTTTGAGTAAGATGTACATCATGATCATCTCCAAGAGTATAAAGTTTCTTGAGAATGTTACTGTTTGAATTAGTCAATTTCAACTTGTTGAACCTGGAGATGGTTGCCTACCAAAACAACAACAAATATTTTTAGTTTAAATAAACTAGAAAGAAACTACTGTATAAATAGCCAAAGTGCATAGTAAAGTTTATACAGTCAAACCTCTATAAGTGGTCACCCTTTTTAAGCAGTTGACATTCTAATATTTTAGTCTATATTTTAAAACTTTTAATAATAATTATTGACGTATTTATAGTTATGTAAGTTTATGTATTATAGTTTTCTATTGTTTTTATGCTTCAGGACCTCTATCGATAACAGTATAGTATTTTATTACTGACCCTGATTATTTAAATAAAGGTTTTCATTAATTCAGTCACTTTTTCAGTTTGATTTCATGTGACATTTTGAAAAGGGATCTTGATTATTATTATTATATAAATATCCCCCAAATTTAAGGCAAAAAGAAAAGGACAAGAAAATTATGTATTTAAGCTTAGGTGACAGAAATATTATTATTATTTTTAACTTATATTTGGGAATGCTCCATAAAATGTATATTTTAAAAACAACATACCTCAATTGACTTAGTCTTCATTATAATACCAAGAACGGAAGAAGTGGCATCCATCTTCTCACTTCTTTGCTTTAACAGCACTGACCCAGCCACAGCAACGCTTCCGAACCAAGATGAAGCCTTTGTTCTTTTATTGGACGCGGAAGTCATCAAAAACGAATAAAATAATGGAGCTCTGACTTTCCATTCTTCACACACACGCTGAAGATCAAAACCTGTCAGACCATCTTTGCTAGACTTTCGAAGTAGCGAAGGATTGTTTTTAGAGCAAAGCCCCAAGAGTTCTTTCTTCAAAATACCCAATTTTTCTCTATAATGTGCTTGCGAACGGGCTGACAGTTCATGGTAGCATTAGCGATTCTCGAGGGAATGCCATGTACCAGAGCCTTTCCAATAAGTTGATAGCTACCATGAAGCGATTTATTCACATTTTTACTGGGATAACTTACAGACAGCTTTACGTTAGTAGTTTCCTCGTTCCCTTCACGGTTTCTTGTCGGAGTGGAAAAGACAACTTTCTGACCATGAGCGATTGTATTTGTAAACGCACGTTTCATCAACTCGCAGCCGTCACTCTGAATTGGCGATAGCACAGGGAAACAAAATGGCTTTTTCCAAGCGAAATATTGGCCATCTGATGAGCCGACGGTTGAAGCACCGGGCGAAGAAGTACAAGTGGTAGCGCTAGTTGAAAAGTGCAGTGCTTTTGCGACCTTTCCACGTGTTGATTGTTGCATCTGTTCGTCGATCTCTTCCTCGTCGTCTTCCACCTCTTCCTCCTCGTTACTTCTCAGTCTCTTCGTACGATGAACGTTCGCTTTAAAAACCTTCTCTAATTCACGTTTTGCCTTGCTGAGGTTGTCTAATGCACGCTTAAATTTTGTCAATCTTTGGGATAACTGGTCGTTCGCTGAGTAGCTTCTCACATTCACATTTAGTGCGGAGTTGATAATTTCGCAGAAGTCGATCGACGATTTTCCGAAAATATAGAGCTTGTCTTTCTTCGGTACAACTATGGAACAAATAAAGCAGCGATCAGCCTCTACGACCTTCTTCGGAGTTTCCATACGTCTCCCATAGTTATAAAAACTACGAACGACGACTCGACTAGATGTCAACAAACTTCGCGGGAAAAATCCTAGCTGACTTTTGATTGGCTCAATTAAAACAATAACTGTAATATGATTGGTGAGTTGCCTGGCAAGACAAACAAAGGGAAAGGAATGTAGTTCAAAAGAAAGCAGCCGTTTGTGGAGAGGGAGCACAGGGATCCCGAAACTAAGAACGGGTGCATAGGAGACTACACAGGCTTAGGCTTGGACTAAATCTCTAATGTACGAAACCCCGAACAAAAGTTATTGACACTTCCGGTTGACGTCGCCGTCGTAGGTTTTGCAAATCTTAAGAGGTCTCTGTTAAAGCGGTCCACTGCCTTTCGGGTCTAGAAATAGTTTCCCCTCAAACTTTCATCACAAAAAGGCATTTATTAGTAGGTAATCACTATGACTTTTTTTTCTCGAAATTCATCAAACTAATATTTTTTCAGCGCATAATTCCTATGCCACCGTCATCGCTTAATTTGCATTTATTTTCAATTGAAAATTGCGCACTATTGAAGACGTCACAGCTCGCAAAATATAAAACCCTGGAATAAACTATTATTTTTACTGACTTGTACATTCATTCAAGTGCACAAATTAAGCGAAATTTAGAATGTTAAGGAAAAAGGGAAAAAGGAGGATAATAAGTATTGATACCCATTTTACGGCTTTTCTAAATCATGACAAACCACCCCTTACTAAATAGCTTTTATCTCCCAAGTCCAGAACGGATTTCTTAAAGTTTTTATTGCATTCTACTAATCGAAGGTTGGTAAAGTTGGAATCATAAAAACATTTCGCGCTTTTTATCTATCTTCTCCACAGCAACCTCGAACTTTTCGTGTTTTCCGGCTAAAATGTTACGTGACATATGCAAATTAGTATTGAAATAAACTGTGACTTAGCGTTATTACTTGCTTAAATTTTATTATATCAGGTATAAATAGATTGAATATGATCTTTTTTCCTCAATTATAAACTGTAAACTATACGTTGTGACGCGTTCGGCACTGTAGCTGAGCTGCTTTGAAGCCGGTTTATGCAAATTACTTGTCAGTTGATTATGCAAACTAATTTTACTAGAATATCTTTTCGAAACTATATTTCCTTTCTTTTTCTGTCTTGAGGTTTCTTAAAACCTTGTTAGAAATATATAGTTTAAATTATATTAACCCTATATTTAATTATACAACCCAAACTTTGGGAAATAGTCAAATTACAATACCGGTAATCATCTAGTGCCAAAATGAAATCGACAACCTCATTAAAAACAAGTGATAAGGTACGAAATCCGAGATTCTAGTTCATTTCACCAGTAAAGATGGCTTGTTTCCTACAATATTCTGAGCTCTTTGCTGAGTGCGGCGATTCTAGAAGTATTTCAGGGCTATTTTCTCTTACAAAGTGTGAAGATAACATCCAGAGCCACCTTGCTTCACTTCATCTTTCCAGGCAACACCTGTCGGAGCGGGATATCATATTTATTAGCTCGAGCTGGCATGTTTGACTTAGGCGACTCGATAGTAACAGATATGAAAGTCTGCGCTAAACATCGCCATAATCTTTAAGACTCTGAAATGCTGTGATTAATCGACGATTATTATCAATGCCATTTTTCATGCATTTTGTATTCCTTAAACAGTATTATGCAACAACTGTCGCAATCGGCACAATGCCAGTGTTTCTTGGGTATCGCGTGGTGTTTCAACAACTGTGGAACCAAGTCATTTTGCAAGGTACTGAATAAACGAATGAAAAAAAGATTTGTTTAGCTTTTTATACATCGTCTCACTCAGAGCCGTACACAGGGGTATGGGGAAGTTTTTTTGGGTTATGTACGGCCCTGTCACTACGTACTGCAACGACAACACCCCCCACACACCCAGTCCTAAGACACCCGCCCGTCTCCTTTTTTTCTTTTCAATTGATGAAATTTAGCGAAATCTAATAAGCAAATCTACCGCTCACCACCACAACTGGTTGTCATATTTTGCCCTTCCCATGCAGTCGGTAGTATCAATTCACGATATCAATTTTGAACTTTATTTTAAGGGCATCAAAAGAAAATGCGACAGCGCTACTTGCTGCTACCTCCGTTGCTATGACACCACGAGGTATTGATCTTAACATCGATACACCATGGACACTTTCAGACCAATTGCTTGATTTTGAAGACACCATAGACGAACAAGAAGACGATCACTTACCTTTACAAATTCTTAATGAGTGTCTTGGAAACTTGTCTGATGCCATCGGAAAGCCTAAAATAGAACCTCTACAAGCACAAGTAACCTGTTTAGATGAATGTTCGACTAGTGAAAAATCAAAAGTAATCCAGAAAACAGAACAAGCATGTCATCTAATTTGTGAAGCAATAGCGCCTAAAGACCCAGACCAGTTGTTCCAAGAAGTAGTTAAGAAACACCAAGAAACAAACTCTACCCTCGATGTTGGTATACAAGCCCTTCTTGCTGCGTATCAAAGCGCAACTTCCAAATCCCTTAAAACACAAATCCTGAGTATCTACGCTAAAGAATGTACCTCTAAGGAGCTAAAAACCATGCACCAGCCATTTGAAGTACTCAGTGATAGACAGATCAAAAAGGCCAGAGCATTAGCTACAGAGGAATCTCCACAACACAGAGTGCGCATGGATAAAGCTACGGTGGCCCATAGGGGACACGCTGCAAATAAGACAAGTTGCTGCAAATAAGACGAGTTGCTGCAAATAAAAAACGAGTTGCTGCAAATAAGACGAGTTGCTGCAAATAAAACAAGTTGCTGCAAATAAAACGAGTTGCTGCAAATAAAACGAGTTGCTGCAAATAAGACGAGTTACTGCAAATAAGACGAGTTGCTGCAAATAAAACGAGTCGCTGCAAATAAAACGAGTCGCTGCAAATAAAACGAGTTGCTGCAAGTAAGGTCATAAAACACTGCGCGCGCAGGGTGCGAGCGAAGACTGGGTTCGACGACTCATGCTTGGTAGCCTAGCCATCCACTTTTCCTCTATGTTTTGTACTGGATGTGGAGGAAATATTACTCTCTTAGATGCAAACTTTTGTCCTTCCTGTGGGACACAAGTCAACAAAGATTCGAATAAAAGTCTTTTGGGAGCACAGAAACACCCAAGTTACGTTGAATTTAAGAAACGAAAAGAAGTTGACAGAACGTCAAAGTTCAAGAACAAGAAATCAAGGCTTGATTAATTGATATCATCGTGCAAGACGTTTATACCATACAAGTTGGAATGATGGCCTCGAGAGATGGCGATTTAAAGATTCAACGAGGTAGCAGTCTTCCTATTAAAGTGTCGCCATGTGTCAGCTATGAGACAATACATTTCTTGAAATCTGAGACAAAGAACTAATAACAACATAATTTTCAGGGATTTGGTACTTTGTAAATATAGTGAATGATGTACATTTTGTTGTACATTGTGCATGTACATATAACTTTGTTAAAGATCTAGAGTTATTTAATATTATAAGTTAAGCCTGGTTCATACTAGGTGACATAAATGCAAAATACACCTTTGCATTAGGTTTTATGTTATCATTGTGGACATCACAGCGTAATGGCATAACAGGATTAGTGACATAATATATTTTAAAGCATAACAACATAAAACATCTACATAAGTTTATATAATTATTGCTATTGTGAACCAGCTTTATTGTCCAGTTCCCCGGGGGGGGGGGGGGGGGGTACTTGACCCATGTTTGGGTATAGGGGTGCCGCTGAGGGTTTGAAAACCTGACCCTGTTTAGGACAAAAAAAAACTAAAATACCTACCCTGTCTAGGTCAAAAAAAATCTAAACACTGTTTAGGGCAAAAAAAGTCTAAAATACCTACCCTGTCTAGGACAACACACTCTATTTTAAGACCCTGTTTAGGACAAAGGACAACATACACATGTAGTCTTCTTTTACACAATTTTAATGCGTTTTATGTTGATCGATGAGTGCTAAAGACAGGCGAAGCTCGGATCTCAGATAAATGGCTAAATACCGGATAAAACCATATTTAACGACGACAATCGTACATTTCCATACCCTGTTTAGGACAGATTCACATAAAATTATATACCCTGTTCAGGACAGAGAGGCCAAAACCATACCCTGTCCAGCGGCACGTCCCCGTATAGTCCATATATGGGAGTACCCCCCCTGGTTTTTATTGATTACCAATTTACATAATTTACAATAGAAATCCAATATTATTTATGAATTGGAATTTTTGAGGCATAACAAATTATTAGCACTATTACTAAATAGTGACATTTCTAGAGTGCAGACAACAAAGGCATGAAAAAGTAGTAAACAATCAGTGCTAAATGGCACTAAACAATAGAAGACAAATAATAACTTTACACCATTTATAGTGCTATTTAGTTAGTCAAATCTGTCAGTTTTTTTTGTCTGCACTCTATTGTTTTCTATTGTTTAATTGCTGCTATATATTTAGTACTAATTAGTGGAAATAATTACACAAATTGCTCTGGGCAAAGACAAGTATTTCATTTTGCTTGTCTTACATAATTTATGATGTATATTTGTATCAAAATTCAATATTAAAATGTTCAAATTTGTAATAGGTTAAATCTTTGAAAAAGGTCAAATGCATCTCCTTCATCAACTGCCATGTTCCACCTACTACATGTACTTTCTAAAATGTGTTCAAAATATTCATGATGCATATCATCCTCTACATCAATCTGACAATCTCCTTCAACTTCCTTTATTTTATCTTGATACTGGGATAGTACAATCCATAGAACCTAACTGTTCTGGTAAAAAATATAAAATATCTGGAACTCCACTGCACTCACTGTATCATGCCTTGACTGCCATATGTAGTGACTGTTCCAGTGATCTCTGACCTTGTCGAGTTCATTTTGAATAATCTTTGAAAAGCAAAACCATAGACATTTCATGTGAAATTCATTTCCAAGCTCTAGCACACCTGACTGAACCATATCCTTAAAAAAGTCAATCCACCAGTTAGATCAACTTCTTCTGAAAGTTGCACAACATTTTCTGTCCTATAATCAGATCGGACTATTCTTGGGCATCCGCCACAATTTTGAACATTATCCAAATACAGTGTAGATGTTATCTTGGGATTGTTGTTGGATTTTACAAGCTCCAACCAAAGTATTCTTCTGCTATATCCACAAATGCATCCGTGAATAGGGAAGCCATAAGGTTTTAGCTTATTGTAACCTAAAGAAGAAAACACAGTTTATATCATCATCATAAATGAGTTCTTTAAAAACTAAATAAGTTTTACTATAAAAAATACTAAAAATTATAATATATAAATATTGTCAAATTTGATACATAAAAATCATGGTTACAATTCCAATCTTAATACGTATACACCTATTTCAAATAACGTTGTCGCGTTCAAAGCAACAAGCGTCAAGCCAAGACCAAAGTGAATGCTGGTTATGCCGCTGACAATTATTTAAATCACAATTATTTCTATGAGGACCAATTACAAAATGTGAACATTTTCACATGTTTGTTTGCGTATCACACTTCGTTCCATAGAAAATACGTCTGATTTCAATAATTTGCCAGCACAAAACCAGCATTCACTTCGGTCTTGGCTTGACGCTTGTTGCTTTGAATGCGACAACGTTAGTTGAAATAGGTGTATACATAACAGTATGTTTCCATATGGCCTCTATGTGAGTCTGTCCTAAACAGGGTATGATGCACGATTGTCGTCATTATAAGTATGGTTTTATCCAGTATTTAGCCATCCGAGATCCAAGACGTTTGCCAACGTGTTAAAATTATGTAAAATATAGTGTGTATTTGTACTTTGTCCTAAACAGGGTCCTAAAATATGTTGTCCTAGACCCCTATACCCAAACATGGGTCAAGTACCCCCCTTCTGTCAGGTCTGACAAACTTGAAGGGGGACTATATGTACATGTAGGATGTAAATTGTTCAAAATTTGATTGAGCGGAAACTTCACTGAAATAATCTTGAAGGGTCTTATTCACTAGTTAAAATATTTTCTCAATATTCCAGAGGGAAGTACTAATAATACTACATGTATATTTTTATGAATCTTTAGAGGTAACAGTGGCGTCAACTCAACCCAAACTCAGGGGGTTTCACTTGACTGGTGCATTACTACATGGCAATTTATTGATTATCCACAAGGTGTATAACTTTACATTAATGTATTAAGCTTAAGTCTTATATTTTTTTTATTATTTTTACTGTAATCAATCATGAAAGATACTGTCTGCGCAACTACTGGAGTACTGGCTACTACAATTAACTCACCATCAATATGCCAGCAAAAACTAAGTCCACTTGAAACACAGTTCATTCGTCTAAGCCAACTCTTTGCATTCTCTTCTACTCCATTTGGATCGATTTCTTTCATTTAATAGCGTTTGAACCACGCTACGAGGAATATGCATATATGATGTTGTAACTGAGGGGAGAGAGCGTTGCGATCCAGTTACACCATGATGTTTGTTCAGTAAACTAACAATATCTTTGTAGCGATATCCTCGGTGAAAGTACATCTTAATAAACACAGTAATATCTTTGTTGACTTGTGAGGAAGGACAAAAGTTTGCATCTAAGAGAGTAATATTTCCTCCACATCCAGTACAAAACATAGAGGAAAAGTGGATGGCTAGGCTACCAAGCATGAGTCGTCGAACCCAGTCTTCGCTCGCACCCTGCGCGCGCAGTGTTTTATGACCTTACTTGCAGCAACTCGTTTTATTTGCAGCGACTCGTTTTATTTGCAGCAACTCGTTTTATTTGCAGCAACTCGTCTTATTTGCAGCAACTCGTCTTATTTGCAGCAACTCGTTTTATTTGCAGCAACTCGTTTTTTATTTCCAGCAACTCGTCTTATTTGCAGCAACTCGTTTTTTATTTGCAGCAACTCGTCTTATTTGCAGCAACTCGTTTTTTATTTGCAGCAACTCGTCTTATTTGCAGCAACCCATCTTATTTGCAGCGTGTCCCCTATGGGCCACCGTATAAAGCTAAGCTTGACCACTTCCTGGAGTTTACCTCGCGTCCATACTATTACCAGGATGTTGCTTTTGGTAGCCGTACCATCAAGCTAAAGAGTGGTGAAGAGCTTGTGATGCCTGACGTCGTGCGCACAGTTGCTCGATGTACTATCATTAACCAATACCTTGAATACTGTGACGAAACGTCATTCCAACCGATTAGCAGGTCAACAATGTGGAGAGTCCTCGAAGTTCAAGAAGCATCCCAACGTAAATCATTACGCGGACTTGACAATACCGCTGCTGAAGGAGCTGATGCTTTCGATACTTTACATAGGATTGTCGATGAGCTAGAAGGTATTGGCGCAGAAAAGAACTGGAGCAAACAAACCCGAAGCAAACTTCGCCAAGGAAAGCTATTCCTCAAGACAACATACCGAGATCACTGCCAAGGGGATAGCAGCACTTCTCCTGATCACTGTAAACCATTTGCACTCAGCGATCCTGAAGATTCTGACTACCAAAACAAATGCAAGCATAATCATGATGCACTATGTGTCGACTGTGAGAATCTTAAAGACACAATTCACAATGTAGAAGCTGCAATTCCTACATACACAACACGGCTTGGCAAAGAAAGAGCAGAGGACATACAGCATGAAGTAAAGATCGCCGCCTCCCAAATATTTCAGTGGAAAGCTCATGCTTTGAGAGCCCAAAACCAAGATCAGGCAAAACAGAAAATTCTGAGCACATTAAAGCAAGAAGAAGCACTTATAATAGTTGAAATTCACCGCCATAAAGTACCGAGAAAAGCAGACTGAATGGTTTGGAAAACGAGGAATCAACTGGCATGTGAGCAGCGTCGTAACCAGGTCATCGTACAATGATCTTGAAGTAGTGTCATATGTTCATTTACTAAACAGTTGTCGACAAGATTGGTACGCTGTTCTTTCTATCATCAGGCACCTATTTTCATTAATCAAATCACGCAATTCACCGATAAGCAAAGTCTATATACGATCAGATGAAGCAGGCTGCTACCACAACAACATGTTGGTATCTTCCTTATGTGACCTTGGAAACCGACAAGGAATAAAGGTAGTAAGATACGACCATTCTGAGCCCCAGTCAGGCAAAGATGTATGTGACAGGATCTTATGTCCACTGAAGGCATCCATCAAACGTTATTGTAATGAAGGACATGACATTGTAACTGCTCAAGATATGCACACTGCTTTGAAAGAAAGGCCCGTAAAAGGAACTACTGCAACTGTTTGAACCATAGAGGAGCAGAACAAAACGCTTGAAATAAATCTGATCAACAACTACAGCAAGTTACATAATTTCCAGTTCACTACAAATGGGTTAAGAGTGTGGAAAGCTTTTAAAATAGGACCAGGAAAATTGCTATCACTAAAAAACATCGTAGCATGTCCACAGGGAGCCACAGAACTAAAACAAGAGGTTGAAAGTTTTCCTACAAATGCACGCACGTTTGGGTCAAAGAAAATGGCTGAAGTAAGACCGGAGAAAAAGTATGAATGTCCAGACCCCTCTTGTACTGAAGAATTCGAAAGACATTCTGAACTCGAATTGCACTTGAATATATATGGTCATCGCATAGTATCTCACCCCGTCAAAGAAAGCCTGTACGAACAGCTGAAGAGAGACTGGGTCCATCGTTTTGAAACCCTTTCTTTGCATGACGGAAGACCATCAAGTACCTGTAGAGCAGAGAACACGAACAAAACAAATCACCCACCACTTAGTATGGGCTGGGCACTTCACAAGAGATGTAGCAGTAAAAGGTTTTCTAAAAAGGTCCGCCAGTACTTGATAATGAAGTTTAACATCGGGCAAGAAACAGGAAGGAAAGAAGATCCCGCACAGGTTGCAAAGGACATGCGAACAGCATCAACAGTAGACGGAGAAAGAATGTTTAAGAGAACAGAATGGCTAAACACAACACAGATTCAAGCTTTCTTTTCTAGGTTATCCAAGAAAAACAAAGAGGGTCAGGTGGTAACAACGGACGCTATCGAAAGTGAGTCTGAGGACATGGACGATGAAGATGATGTAGAGGAATACGCAAGTGAAAAAGATGATGAGCACTTGCCTGACACTAGACAAGCTGTACTGGACAAAATAGGTGTATCACATCCAATCACCTTTGATGTTTATAATCTTTGCACGTTAACAAACGAAAAAAAGGTATCTTCATTCAAGGTCAAGATGCTAAAAGAAATTTGCAGCCACTTTGAGCTATCATTCCGGTCTCGAGACAATAAAGCTGATCTTGTGGCCACGATTGAAGAAATGGTTTCAAGGGTGCAGTTGTAACACCGCACGTACTCAATAACAATGGCATGACAATTATCATGGTCCATTCTTACCTAACCAAGATAGGGTGTATATAACGAATCGCCTGATATTTCTTATTGATATTAATCTATTTAACTATCTATACACTCAATAGCGGAGCGCAGTAGTGACGTCACAACTCAGAGAAACAAACCAAATTTTACATCTCCATCAGTCCAATTTTGTCAAACTGGTTTTTACTGACAATTGTTTTGAAAATAAGCAAAGTTTGCATGATAAAATGTATGTTTCTCCGAGTTCTTTTCAGTACGATTACAATTACGCGAACTATTTTAGAACCGCTGCGCAGCGCTATTGAAAAATCATTCAAAACATAGTACTTTGAAGCTGATACCGAAAGGTATACCGGGAAATGACATTTCATAATTAATTAGGCAGCTGTCCAATCTGTGCTCAGCATTCTGGTCACGTGGCTACCTTGTAACTCCCATACAATTTCCAAGAAACTTAAAGCACGGGGAGGGCTTGAATAGTTGGCAGGGAATAGGTGGGGTTGATTAATTACTGCAATTGTTCATAAGTATGATACAGAATAGTAATAAAGCTTATTAGTATTCTGTATCTGATACAGAATACTAATAAACCTTATTAGTATTCTGTATCAGATACACAATACTAATAAGCTCTATAAGTATTCTGTATCGATCAATGCATTATATGAGAGGAACAATACATTATCCTAAAAGCTAATTAAGAAAAATACTCGTTAGATTTTGTTCCGCAGTTTCTTTAATGTAACTCCCTTACTCTATTGGAGCTTAGCACCTTCACAGTTTTAACTAAACCTACTACTGAATGATACAATCATTGGATTTCTAGCTTTGTGCGGCAATACTTTCACATTCTCAAATAAATTATAACAAACTTTGAAAGACACGAGATTACTTCAAATTAAGGACTTCGCACAGTTCTCGCTAAATATTGCGTTACTTGCTACATTATTCTTTTCAAGAACCTCGAATTAGAAGATGGTAAGGTAATGTTTGTCGAACTAGAACTTCATACGGAATTTATGTGTCAAAAGACAAGTCAATAGACTCTTTCCTTGCTACCTTGTTTTTACGAGACATCTGCCAGACTTCAAAAATCTTTATACTACTTTGTGCTAGTTTGGGCACGTTCCCTCAACAACTGACTCTCTTGTGATGTACTTTTGGAAGTTTACGAAAATTGTCAGCCATCGTTTCAAATGCCTGTCTTAGCTCCTTCCTGTGAGAACTGTTCTTGATTTGATTGAAAAGAATCAAAACTCTGTTCGCATTTCATTCACAATTAAAGCCCCCTTTGAAAACCAAACAAAAGTGTAAATGTATTCTAAATGAAAAAGCAGGAATATTACAAAAAATTGTCGTATTTGTTCTTTGTTATGTCTCAATGAGCAATCAACTCTATTCAAAAACTACCAAGTATGAAAAGGAATAAAACATTTATTAAACAATCGATATCTTAACTAAGCTATAATACGAAACTACTTTCATTGTTCAGTGCGGTCAAGCAATCGGAATGAGAATTGAATGCTAAAAGAACAGTTATTATATTATTTTCATCTCAATCAGATATTGACTACAATTCTGGTTGAAACGCCTACCTGGTTCAAACAATGATTAAACAATATCATAAGTAATTTACAATATTCGTGACAATGTTGTATCTTATTTACAATATCTCGCGAGAGATTGTAAATAAGATACAACATTGCCACTCATATTGTAAATAATACTTTGATGTATCAGTTCATTTGAGATACATAGTCCATATGAAACGTGTTTTAAAAAGCCTTCAATGCATGTTTTCTGTCAGTGGATCAATTTATAAACGGCGTGATTCCACTAATGGTATCACTAGATAAATCTAATTAGTTTGCATAATCAACTGACAAGTAATTTGCATAAACCGGCTTCAAAGCAGCTCAGCTACAGCGCCGAACGCGTCACAACGTACAGTTTACAGTTTATAATTGAGGAAAAAAGATCATATTCAATCTATTTATACCTGATATAATAAAATTTAAGCAAGTAATAACGTTAAGTCACAGTTTATTTCAATACTAATTTGCATATGTCACGTAACATTTTAGCCGGAGAAGATGCTGTGGAGAAGATAGATAAAAAGCGCAAAATGTTTTTATGATTCCAACTTTACCAACCTTCGATTAGTAGAATGCAATAAAAACTTTAAGAAATCCGTTCTGGACTTGGGAGATAAAAGCTATTTAGTAAGGGGTGGTTTGTCATGATTTAGAAAAGCCGTAAAATGGGTATCAATACTTATTATCCTCCTTTTTCCCTTTTTCCTTAACATTCTAAATTTCGCTTAATTTGTGCACTTGAATGAATGTACAAGTCAGTAAAAATAATAGTTTATTCCAGGGTTTTATATTTGGCGAGCTGTGACGTCTTCAATAGTGTGCAATTTTCAAGTGAAAATAAATGCAAATTAAGCGATGACGGTGGCATAGGAATTATGCGCTGTAAAAATATTAGTTTGATGAATTTCGAGAAAAAAAAGTCATAGTGATTACCTACTAATAAATGCCTTTTTGTGATGAAAGTTTGAGGGGAAACTATTTCTAGACCCGAAAGGCAGTGGACCGCTTTAACAGAGACCTTCTCTTAAACTCCCTAATATACAGGAATACAAATACATTACAGGAATCCGGTAGGAATAACTTACATTATTATACTACTATTACGTAATTTTACCTTATAAGGTCAAGAGAACTCGAAAAATATGGAGCCGTATTACCATAGTTCTAAAAGCCGTATTACCATAGTTCTAAAACCGGTTTCACTGCAAAGTTTTGAACATTTTGTGGCGTCAAATCCATTGTCAATAAGAGTACAGACAATGGAAAACCACTTGCGATTTGGTTTTTACAATAACAAAGTCAAAAAATCATCCAAAACAAGGATAAAGTTTGAAAGAAAAACCGTTTCAAGCGCGCGCTGGCTCCGTGCGCGAGCGATTCGTCATTCTATGTGTCTGTTATTGTAAAAGAGCGCGCGGACCTTGAAAGGTTTTGAAATAATTATTAGATAAATTTACTCAAAAACGGACACTTTTTTTTTCGTTCAAAGTAGTATAATAAATAACTTATTTGGTGTTTTTCCCGTAATACGGGCTGATATTTTACTCGTTACTCGCATTTTTCCTCGTCCCTTCGGGACTCCGAAATACACATTCGCAACTCATAAAATATCAGCCCGTATTACGGGGAAAACCCCAAATAAGATATAATTATAAGCAATAATAAATTGTACCACTGTAAACGTAAATCAAGAATTTCGACATTTTAAATTCATGAAAGTTTAATTCGATATGTTTACAATGTATTCCTTTTAGTTTGTGTTTATATCTGGGTATTGTTCCCTTTCAATTATGACTCTTCTTTAAAAAATCAGTTATTTTCGATGTCATATCAAGGCATTGCATAATATAAGGATCAAGGCATTACATAATATAAATTAATTAATTATGCACATGAGTGTTCTGGAAGCACTTGATACATCTGTCAATCATGTCAGAGTTCAAATGTTTTATTTAATACACCATGATTTGTACAAAATATATTTACAGTCTCGACACTTAAAATAATTAATTGGTGCTAGAGTGCCTGAAATAGTTGAGAAATTATTATTATTGTATTTATTGTAAGCTTGAGTTTTTCAAATATTTATATATTTGCTATTCAAGATTTTTTTTTTTTTTATAAACTTTATAGTGTGAAAACTAATCAGTCGGGTGCCCTAGTTTACAGAGAGTTATATTAAAACTGTATCAAAACTTTGGGTCAATAACAATTGCATGTAAATATTTATGTTACCACGGTTAATCGGCACTAACCCTGCCTTGTGCAATGGTACCTATCCTGTTGTTTCAAACCATAGCTTTATTCACAAGCCACGGGGCGAGTGTGTGGTGTGCTGTGTTTTGAAATGGTGTTTGTACTCAGCTAAAATCTATCTAGGTACATGTAAGTTGTTACTCTGCCAAAGGTAAAATGGATCCCTCATATCAAAAACTCAAAGTTTTAGAAACTGTATGACTTCAGTTATTTCCGGTTAAAAAGAAATTGAATTAGCAATTGAATTAGCAATTGAATTAGCAATTGAATTAGCAATTGAATTATAAGTGCTTTATTACTGAATGGAGCATGGTTGAAGCTGTTCTATTTGCTTTATTGTATAAAAGTATTGATTAAAAAAAGAATGGTGAAAAAATTATTCCGACTTTTGGTATTATCCTATACAAAAACAACAGCCAAAAAATGTTGTCATCAAACCGTGCTCCGTTCTCTGTTCTCTGATAAAGCACAGTTTTCAGCCATCAGAGCATGTGGATTGACTTGACTATATAATATAATACAATACAATACAATACAATACAATACAATACAATACAATACAATACAATACAATACAATACAATGCACAATAATAATTTGATTTGAAAAAGAACTTTAGAACAGTTTAAATTTTCATATTTTCATATACACCAGCAATCTTATCTTTTTTAATATTAACAACAGCATTTGTTTTGCAGATGATCAAGTGTCCCTTTTAGAAAAGGAGAGGGCAGCACTGAAAATGCCAAATGTTAAAAATGACCAAGATTTGGCATTCTTGGCAAGTCATGGAACCAATGACAAGAGTACCCAAACAGATGATGCATGTGATTTAGTCTTATTTAGAGTCAATATTGGAGAGAATAGAGCAGGCGGTAAATGACATTTCAGCATTTATCAAAACATTGCCCAACACCAAACATCTATCAGGGGCTGGAACATATTTGAATGAATATGTAGCCAGCAGCCCTGAGAGTTCCTTACCAGATATGCCTGTATCAAGTGCAAACTTTGATGCAGGCACTGGTCTGGTTTCAGTACCAGGGTCATTCCCTGGTACCAGCTCCATTTTTCTACCAGGGTTTAACCCTGGTAGTACTGACGTCGTGCCTGTATCCAGTGCAAACTTTGGTGCAGGCACTGGTCTGGCTTCAGTACCAGGGTCATTCCCTGGTACGAGCTCTGCTTTGGCACCAGGGTCTAACCCTGGTTCCTTTATGTCCTTGTTGGTACCAGGGCTAAACCCTGGTATTTTTGGGTCTGTTATGGTACCAGGGTCAGACCCTGGTACAAACATGCTCATCCCACAGGACGTCATTGGTGACCTAAAAAGCAGGGCAAGGTCAAAATACAATTTTGCAGTTGTACTTTTGAAAGCAACATGTTCAAAAGAAGAACTACAAAATTGTAATGTAAATGGTGTTGGGGGCAAAAGGCAAGTGAATGTGAAAGCTTTGAATTTCATCAAACAGACTGTTTTCGAACAACATAGCATTGGTGAAGAGTTCAAAGGTTGTGAGTGGAGAAAGGTTGTAAATGCTATGAATGGTTACCTAGCAAAGTATGTCAACAAGAAGTGATATGACAAAAAAATAAAAGCATTAATTTTTTCAATAAAAATTATTATTGATACAAATTTGCCATGATGAGTGAAAGGAAATCTGTAACACTTTACTGATGCACTTCATCAGAGTAAAATAATATTTTTCTTCACATAATCACTGTAAAAGTGACCTCTATTAAGCAGTCACTTCTATTACGTCCGTCACCATTTATAAGTCCCAACGTTGTATTTCTATTGTTTTAAGCAGTCACTTTCAACATAAATGGAGGATCAACAGATGGAAACTGGAAATTAGTTCAATATTGAAACAAATATTTTTCCTGACATGAGGATTTAACAGAATCCAGCCAAAATGTTAAAGTGATTGAGAATGATTTTACTTCTAGTTACCTTATATATGTTTATATATACACCTAATTGCTACATGACAATGTCATTGCAATTAGGTGTATATGTATAGAGGTTATTAGTCGACTAAGTATCTGATACAGCTGTGTATTTTTACGACTCACATAGTATTTTGGCAATAATTTTCTCTTAGAGTGCACTAAATGCAATTTACAGTATGAAGGTTCCACCTCCAATCAATTCAAAATCAGGTTCCGGAACCATAAGTCAGCTATGCTTACCAACAAAAAGACCTGCGAAGTCGCTATTCATTATAATAGTAGTGCGCATAACTTAAATGACTTTCAATTTATATGTATAGAGCAAATTAACTCCACTTTTAATGTAGCACAACTGCACACGTTACGCCTTAATAAATGACAGGAATTCATATCAAAGAATAGAAAACACTATAGTTCATAAATTTAACAAATTTGCGATGGTTTTGCGTGGTATGTCCTCTTATTTACAACGGCTCTAAGCTAATCAGAGAGCGAGAAACTGACTAGTCGTGGTAACAAACTTATTTCTGCTTATATTGTACTATTATCTCTTTCAGCTTACATTACATAACCTCATTGTAGGACCATTGTATATATCTAGTATATATAGACCTTACATTTTGTGTCATTTTTTTACCATTTTATCATTTTTATATTTCATCAGTGTAAAAATAATATATACAAAGTTTAAAAAGAACATGGAATGGAAACAAAATAATAACTGATGAAATCAATAAAATATCAAAAATCACTATTTTGAGGAATGATAATCAGAGATGAAGTCCTAAAAATCTCAGCTGAATCGAATAAAACCCGTATTTTCGTCAATTTGCTCTTTGAGAAAAATCCCATTATGTTTTTCAAGTCAAGTGGCGCCTTTGTTTACACAAGCGTCGATAATCCACCACAAATATGTGATCCAATACCTGATGACATATGAATGGCATTCATAAGAAGACCGCCTTACAGTTCGTAACGACGTAACACAACGAGGCAGGAAAACAAAGTTACTGCTGGCGGGAAATACGAGCACTTTGACCGTGAGTGGTTTGGCATCGTTATTCAAGGATATTTTGAGTGAGCAGTTACGATTTTTGGATAATTTCTTCGCATCTGAATCATTGTGGAAAGTCTGTTGCGTGAGTGCTGTTGACAGCTTGCTTGTCAACATCTTTTTGCATCAAATGAAATCCAAAATTCGTTTTTTGATTCTAACTTTTTAGGAAAAAAATATCTTTAGATTCTGTTTTTTGGAGATGATAGATAATATTTTTAAATTAAAATTTGATTTCATTGTCAAAAAAAATCAAAACCGAAGGTTTTTGGGATACCCTGATACCTTAAATACAGGTTTGACTGTACATTTAGAATCCCTCAAGTGCGTCTAATATTGCTTCATGTTCTCTTATGTTCAATGTATGAAGGCCATTTTCCTCTTCCATTTCCTGACAAATGTATCGTGCTGTTGTGGTATAAACTGCAGCTTCCTTTGTATCATCAAGCTCGTAAATGAGATCTTCCTTGGAAATGTAAAAGTTGCCTCTGAGGTCTTCCGCGCCTGCTGGATACTGTGGACTCCAATCATCTCGGAGAGATCTTCTTAATACCTCTGCCCCGGCACCTGTGACTTTGAGTAGATAGTAGTCTTCGCCATTATCTGCAGCTGCCACAGCTACAGTAGAATGACGTGACACTAAATCGACCACGCGCGAATTCTGTAATAAAAAGGCTGATCTGGTGATCCTTTCTCCTGATGATTGTTCAGCTGTAATTGGTACAGACAACCATGGGGCAACATAATCCTTGTTGGTGCAATCTGGATATTGGCCATTTATACAACTCCAACAGTAAGACGATAACACTCGGGTCTCAAGTGTCGTGCCATCAATGGAGCTACTCCAAATACTATGTATTTCTCTGTTTCCCCTGACCTCTTTATACTGATGGTCCCGCCTGTTCCTGTTCACTTCTTCCACATATGAAAAGACACGCCGTTTTAACTTAACATTGTGTGACTGGTAGCGATTTGACGACGGCTCTTGTAGATTTGCAACAGCAAATTCGTACAGATCTTTAGCATTTTGGATTACTACTTGGCGTCTAATGACGGCCATGTCACACTTATGCTTAAGATTAGCACCAGCACCATCTTGAGGGCCCTTTGCATGTGATGTTTCGAAATAATTCCTGATGGTTGTGAATCGAAAATCACTGACTGACTGATTGACATCACCATACAGTGGCGACTCTTATACTGAGCAACCATCAGTCCATTCATTCATCACTTCTACATTGCATCCTATATCATTTAGATAATCAGACACCACCTGCCTGCATTTGTGTACAAAATGGGAGTCGTGTTTTACGTCAGGAGATATGATAAAAATGTGTTCGGTTACAATGAGTGGATTGTCCTCTGTGCTTTGCTCCCCATCTATTGCAAGGATGGCATGTCGGTGTAATACCGTAACATGTATTGATACCTGTGTCTGATCAAAATACAAGGATTATATTTCGTCCTGGTGTTGGCAGGTGTAATTTTCTGAGTAGTCGTGAATAGAGACCACTTGATTTTGAGGAAGATTCTCAACGATTGCTTTCATCTTCTGATTTTGCCATGCAGCGCGAAATTGATGAGAATGAAATTTCACAAGAAGTTTGAAGAAATATTCAAACAGTTCACCTGGAGATGTTTCTTTAGTTATTACTTGAAGTCTCCTGCTATCTCTCACCTCAATATATTCGAAGCGTTGCCACTCTATCTAAATAAAAGCATCCTCGTTATAATTAGCAATAAACCTGTGAAACAGAGAAAATAAAGAAAAACGAAAGCGGAGAGCCTCTCACTTTCTTTCCTTCCCCTACCGTAACTAGGGCTATTCGAACCAGGTTTTCGTTTTCGAGTTACGCGCTTCGAGTTACGCGCTTCGAGTTACGCGCTTTTCGAGTTACGCGCTCGGACACACCCATCCGTTTTGCTGAGACAACGCCCACTTTGATCTGTGCGTAACTCGATGACAAACATTGTTGAAATCAAAATCGAATTACGTAACTCGAACTCGACATCTAGTTACGCGCTAATTCCATAATTCGATCCTAAAAGTTGACGTTACACTTTTACTCAGTATCAAATGAAATAAAGGCGCATCGAAGTTTGGGAGATACAATAAAGTAAAGTATGTATGTAACTTAAAAATGAATCCGAAGAAGAAATTAACGCGAATGACAAATCAGAATTGCTTAGAGGGAGAAAATTAAGCAATACAGGCCCTTAATCAGCCTCCATGGAACGAAGAGGAAAAACTTGATGGCAGAAGAGTATAGTAGGTGAATATAGAAGTAGTATGAATGCATGAAGAGGAAGCAATCAAGATTTAAGACTATTGCCTATATGTAGCTACTAGTACATGCCTGCAATATGGAACTGTGGCAGTCGAACGACAAAAAAAATCCATTTCAGAATTCCCATAACAATTTGAAAACTGAAACTCGAAAAAGTATTTGTCGACTTTTAGAATCATGTTACGGAATAGCGCGTAACTCCAAAATAAAGGTTTGAGTTACGTAACTCGATTTACGCACAGAGCGTTGTCTCAGCAAAACTGATGGGTGTGTCCAAGCGCGTAACTCGAAAAGCGCAACTCGAAGCGCGTAACTCGAATTTATACCTCCTTCCTAAATAGAACAGCTCACAGAAGAGAAAATCGAAATAGAGCAGAGGCGTATAAAAAGCAAAAAAATGTGTTCGCTATGAGTAAGGGAGTAAACCACCGCCCTGGAGTAAACCCTTCTTTGTGGTATATTTGCCGTGCCAGTCAATTGAGCTGTCATAGTTTTGGATCACATCCAATCATATGCGGCTTTCTTTAATATCACGTTGCGAAACAAAACTGCGGAATGCAAATTACCGTGAGAACGGCTCTCTCTGATTGGTCCGAAACAGCACATATCTTTACGATCAAATTGAAGGCGTCGTTAATTTATTTTCAACGTGCCACGCCGAACGGTGAACACATTCGCAAACGTATTCCAATATGATGCGTTTTCACAAGTTTCATTCAGTATCAAAAGGAAAGGGAAACGAATCATGCAAGAGAAATTGCCTCTAAAGAATCAATAGAACAGTAACACAAGAAAACAATCCTAAACCGCTGACCAATGTAACTACACCACGTGATCAGTGCAGACAATTTTCACATCCCCCCTTCCCCAAACAGGTCTGCACTTTTAATAATCGCCATAACGGGCCGAAATATCATTGTAGGCTTGTTCAATTTAACCCTAGGAAGAATATATATGTTCAAATATTTCAATGTTCCTTTCTTCTGTTGAATTTAATAAAATATTTCTTCTAAAATCCATACAGGATTTGAATACCATTTGAATTTCAACATGACTTCTACAGCAACACGAGTTCCTGTCTTGTACTCTTGTAGGTACCACAAAGAAGGGTTTACATCCCTCAAAATATATCTGGCTCATGTCAATCTCAGGGTATTTGCTCTTGAAGTCAAGATAAACTTCTGTCTGTGTTTATTCCAGAATTTGTTTTTCCTGCTCAAGATAGTTGTTTGGCCCTACTCTTTTTCGTGCAATGTCCTTTTTATTCCCGGTAGGACGAGATATGCCAGGACTTGCCCAAAAATCGTGCGCAGTCCTTCGTTCTGGTTCTGGTATTGCATCGCTGCGTGTCTTTCTTTGCACTTCTGTCCAGGATGACAATTTTTGCAATGCGTTGCCTCTGTGTTGCAGACTAGCCGCGATTCTCCTTCTGTTAATGCCCAATTGCCTTGAAATTGATCTTTGAGATAGACCACTATTTTCACTGCAAAGCATAGATATCCCCATCGTCATGGCCACTCGTGCATGGTCTGTTCTCTTGGGTTTTTTTACTGACGATATCGCTGTGACGAAATAATTACGCCCCTTGAGACAGCAAAATACTTGAACAGTAATTAAATAAGTAAGTAATCCCAAGAGGGACATTAAGCATTTAGTACATTGTATCAGAACAAAAGAGTTACATCACAAGCTATGATATATAAAGAAAGGACGCGGTCATAGGGAGTGTCAAATCAGTAGAGTTCAGTTGGAGTGTGTACGGGAAGATAAGAAAACCTAAGAAACCTCTTCAGCATCTTGATACAGAGATACGGGTAAATTCCGAAGGTTTAAAGAAGAAGAACGTTACTTGTAGTGGAGCCGCAGCAGTTGGAAAGAGCAGTTGGACAGTTGGAAAGCACCAGAAAGACGAAGGACAAGAAAGACGAAGGACAAGAAAGACGAAGGACAAGAAAGACGAAGGACAAGAAAGACGAAGGACAACTGAGAAAGATCGACGCAACACTGAACATCGAACATTGAACACTGTACTTGGACTTTTGTTAAGTATTTCATTTAAGTAGTATTCTGTAGAGTTACATTTATATCACTATTAGTTTTCCATGGTATCGTTAGTTCCTTTTGGAGAGTAAAAAATGCTGTCAGTCGTATGGCTTGTATTTGTAATTAGTAGTCTCGGGAGGAAGGGAGGGCACTGGAAGGGAACGGGCAGTGAAAGCGTCACATATTTTGGTGTCAGAAGTGGGATAATTTTGTCGAGTGTTCACCAGATTCCGAAGACTACTAGTTGTAAATCGTACCTGGGTATTAGTTTTAGTGGTTTTGAATCGGAAATGGAAGTGCCATATGAGGAGTTAGAGTTAGAACAGCTAAGATTGGAATGTGCCAGTCGAGACATAGAGTTTGGCTCTAAAGATGGAAGGAGAAATCTAGCAAGTAAATTAAGGGTTTTTGATAAGGCCACAGCTTATGATGAATTAGATCATTCTAATGCAGATTCAAATGTACAAGATGATGAGCTGTCACGTGTCTTTAATCCTAGGAATGATGAATTGTTAGTTGCCTCGAATGTTAAAGGTTGTGTGAAATGGTAGCAGGCTACTTTCGTTTATCTGATATAATATAACCCACCAAACAATTTTATGTTGATATTTCTCGAAAAATAGGCAGTCTAGGACTGCATGTAGCTACTGCTGTAAAGCCAGTAATAAAACGAATAGACAATGAGTTAAGAAATAATCAAGAGAAAAAAATAGATAAAAAGAGAGAAATGAAGGAAAGAAATTATGAAGAAAAGAAATAACAAAAATAAAAACAAACGTTTGAATCAAAGCTAAGAGTGAGATTTCAAGTGTTCACAAGTTTTACACAAGTACTTTCAGTATACGATATGAACGGAAATCGACAACAAACAACAGTCTGGCACAGCTCCCTTGATATACACGAAGAGAATAACTACGAAAATAACTGTTATTTAATCAACAAGAACATTTGGTAATCGTAACAATCATTTATTTGAGAGAACATATATAATAGAACTGTAACTAATTGTAATAGCAATGCCTGTTCTAATACTGTGCTAAACAAGTACGTAATCGTCACTGAACTGAACAACCACCTTGGTTCGGCGTTTGCCTGGTGGAAATTATATAAAGACTGTCAAAAAACCTGAACAATTATTTACGAGAAAACACTGGACACATCAGCTGAAAGCTGTGCTTGATTACTGATGCAGAAAAGCACAAAATCATTGCAAATAGAGACTAGACTCTTACTTATACCTCACTCGTTTTAAACGTAAACATCATCGAGCACATGGAAGAACGTAGCTTGGACGTTGGTTGCAATCGATAAGAAGTCGCTTATTGACGCGAGTTGACAAAATCAACAAAATGTAGTCGAACCCAACGCCGGTCGAGATGAGAATAGAACAAAAATACATCTTGTATCATCGTGAAAAGGTTTTCTAGTCTTCACTCATCTTCGCTCTAGCTCGACTCACTCCAATCGGATTTTCCGAACGGAATCCGAGTCAACCCGAAAATTTGGACACTTACTTACGGACTTACACACTCATAGTAGCTATGCCTTCCCAGAAGGCAGTAGCTACAAAAACGCTTTAAAATCGTTCAAAAAAATAATATTAAACACGACTACGATGTATCACGCCAAATCGCACAACATTCCGGAAGTGACGTCATTGAGAGAACATCTTCCGGCGCCGGCACTTTTCAGACTTTTCAATTTCTCGTGTTGTTGCAAATTGAATCTATATATTTAGTAATTTTCAGTCAGTAAAAGCAAAATGCCAACTCGGTGTGTGGCAGGACACTGCAGCAACACACGCAAAGATGGGGTCAGTTTATTTTCCTGGCCGAAAGATAAACATATTTCTAAGCAGTGGGAAAAGGCTGTGCAAACAAAACATGCGGACTTCAAAGCCACTACGACGAGCAAACTATGCTCGGTACACTTCAAGGACGACGAATTCTCTTCTCAAACGAGATTATCATCTTCGATAGGAATAACCTATCGTCCCAGTTGCAACAAAATGCAGTGCCAACAATATTTCAATGTCCACAAGAAAAGAAAAGAAAGCTACAAGACCTACAATACACGCCATCGTCATCTCGCCAGCTTATCGAAAACGCGAAGCAGCAAGGGTACGTACGTTATCAGTTCATTCGCTGTTATTGTATGTCCTTTATGAAATGATTTAACAACTCGGTGATAATTGTATCTTACACAAATCTCTTTATGAAACATAGATAATGTATTTACCCGAATACAGCGACAGGGAAACCTCAAATACTGATCAAAATATTGAACAACAAAATGTAAACACTGGAATCACTACGTGTAGTAGATCTGTACAGACTCTCATAAAGATCGGATGTAAGACTAAAGGTAGCTAGTTTAATCTAAATTATAACAATAATAACAATATATATTGATAACAATCGGAAAATATCGTACTTACAGGTATTCAAGTGACAACTAAACAATGCGAAAAAGTTTCAATTGGAATTCAATGCAACTTGACTATAGCCGAATCCACTGATACACTAGTGGACAACGAAGAATTACCATATTGTGATGAAGACCCTATGGATGAAGACTACATTCCCGAATACATTTCAGAGGACGAAGATAACACAGCTGTAAAGTAATGTTTGGATTTATTTGCCAACCTTCCTCTAATAAATATACAATTTGTTTTATGTACTTTTTTCTCACTTTGCAGGGATAATAATTCCAACAAGGCCATCAACAACCAACAGGTGTTCTTGGTGTACGAATCATGTCTGCTTGAGCTATTTTCTGTTTGCCCAATCTGCTGCAGTGAATGTACTAAGTATGTTAGAACTGAAGTTGGCACCCTTATTAAAGTTTTCCAGCAATGTAAAAGCTGTAGTTACAGTAGGTCATGGACTTCACAGCCATACTTGAAAGATGCTCCAGCAGGAAATATTAACTTATCAACAGGAATATTGTACTCTGGTTCCTCTCCAAGCAAGGTTTTAAGGATGTTGAAGCATATGAATGTCCCCTGTATCACATATAGAACTTTTATGAATCATCAGTCACAGTACATGTTTCCAGCAGTTAATAAGATTTGGGAAAATGAAAGGGGCAAGTTACTTCAGGAAATTATATCACACCACATCCATCCATTGAAGTAGCAGGAGATGGACGCGCAGACAGTCCTGGCCACTCAGCAAAATTTGGGTCATATTGCCTCATGGATTTACAGACTTCCAAAGTTATTATCAATGAGCTAGTTCAGGTACATTTGTAATTATAATTGCATACATGTACATTATATGCAAACAATAATAGCCTGAAACTATACCAATATTATTAATGGTACTAAGTAAATATAGACAATAGAAATTCTGTTTTGTCTCTAATAAGTACTTCTTTAGTATTACTACATGTAAAGTGGTGATTTGTTTCAGGCTATTATTTACATTATATTTATATTTACAAATTTACATATACTGACAGGTATATGTCAGTTTGGTATACTGAAAGTTTCCTTAAAAATCAAGGCAATGAACAAATTTTAATTGTAAAACTTGTTAGTTTATATTTTTATGCAAACCTATTTAGGGTAATGAGGTCAGCAGTGCCAATGCTATGGAAAAAGAAGGATTTGTGCGAGCCGTAACTGATTTGAAATCTAAAGACATCAACATTAAAACTTTGGTAACTGACAGACACCCACAGATTCAAAAATATGCAAGAGAACATATGCCAAACACAGATCATGAATATGACTCGTGGCATGTTGTAAAAGGTAGGGAAAGTGTTAATTATTCTGCACCATATTTTATCATGTTACTCAGATTTAGGGTGTGCACTCTATTTGAATGATTTAAAATTATCTAGATCTTATTAATTATTTATTTGCTTTAAGTAGGAATGTCAAAAAAAATTGCTAAGTTGGCAAAAGAAAAAGATTGCAGTTTGGTTGGTGAATGGAAACAAAGTGTAGTTAACCATATGTACTGGTGTGCAAGCTCAACTCCAACTGACCAGCCTGAACTAAAAGTGGCTAAATGGTTATCTATAGGTAATCACATAGCAAATGGGCATGATAATCATGAAGATCTTCTATTCCCAAGATGTGTTCACGCATCATTGCCCAGAAATGAAAAACGAAGGAAATGGTTTGATCCAAGTAAGTATATATAATTATAATATTCATTAATAATTCATTAGGCAGCTGTCCAATCTGTGCTCAGCATTCTGGTTACGTGGCTACCTTGTAACTCCCATACAAGTATGATACAGAATAGTAATAAAGCTTATTAAATAAATTAAATAATAAAAAAAAGCTAATAAAGTATTCTGTATCTGATACAGAATACTAATAGACCTTATTAGTATTCTGTATCAGATACAGAATACTAATAAGCTCGATCTATAAGTATTCTGTATCGATCAATGCATTATATGAGAGGAACAATACATTATCCTAAAACTACTAAAATAACTAATAAAAATACTCGTTAGATTTTGTTCCGCAGTTTCTTTAATGTAACTCCCTTCCTCTATTGGAGCTTAGCACCTTCACAGTTTTAACTTACTTACTAATGATACCATCATTGGATTTCTAGCTCTGTGCGAGCTTGTGCGGCAATACTTTCACAATCTCAAATAAATTATAACAAACGTTAACTTTGAAAGACACGAGATTACTTCAAATTAAAGATGATAGCACAGTTCTGGCTAAATATTGTGTTACTTGCTACATTATTATTTTCAAGAACCTCGAGTTAGAAGAGGGTAAAGTAATGTTAGTCGAAGAACTTCATATGGAATTTATGTGTAAAAAGACAAGTCAATAGACTCTTTCCTTGCTACCTTGTTTTTACGAGACATCTGCCAGGGCTTCAAAAATCTTTACACTCCACGTTGTGCTAGTTTAGGCACATTCCCTCAACAACTGACTCTCTTGTGATGCACTTTTGGCAGTTTACGAAAATTGCCAGTCATCGTCTCAAGTGCCCGTCTTAGCTTTACGGACTTCCTGTGAGACTGTTCTTGATTTGATTGAAAAGAATCAAATCTCCGTTTGCATTTCATTCACAATTAAAAACCCCTTTGAAAACCAAACAAAAGTGTAAATGTATTCTAAATGAAAAAGCATTCATATACATATTTGCCGTATTTGTTGTTTGTATATGTCTCAATGAGCAATCAACTCTATTCAAAAGTATGAAAAGGAATAAAACATTTATTAAACAATCGACTCTTAACTAAGCTATAATACGAAACTGCTTTCATTGTTCAGTGCGGTCAAGCAATCGGAATGAGAATTGAATGCTAAAAGAACAGTTATTATATTCTTTTCATCTCAATCAGATATCGACTACTGACAATTCTGGTTGAAACGCCTACCTGGTTCAAACAATGATTAAACAATATCATAAGTAATTTACAACATTCGTGACAATGTTGTATCTTATTTACAATCTCGAGCCGAAAATAAGATACAACATTGCCACTCATATTGTAAATACTACTAATAAAATGTGTCATTTATGACAGCCGTGAGGATACATTGAAAAAATAAGTAGAGTGCTCGCACTTAATCCATGAAACAGTATTAACTAATTTAAGTGCTAAACAGCACTAATTAAATAGAAAACAAAGCATTTTGTGCTATTTAACTATTTCATGGATATAATATTTGCACTCTATCATGGTACATTATAAAGTTATTTTACTCTAATCTAATGTTTGCACCTATATTGTACAGATACCAAGGCCTACATTAACCTATTGGATATACTTAATAAACCAATGCTGTTAAAAGACATAAGAAAAATGTCAACTTATCACCAAACATCCAGTCTTGAAGCATACCATGCTGTGCTCAATCATTTTGCACCAAAAATGACTGCATTTTCATATCAAGGAATGTACTGCAGGTATTACATAAGTTTTTGGCATAAGTACTAGTAATCTAGTATGTAAATAATTCATAAACTGTCTATTCATATAGGCTGAAACAAGCAGCACTGCACTTTAAAGAGAATTGTGACAGAGGTCAAAGCTTTACTAAAGAGGGCCAACCAAAGTATAATTTGTCACAGCCCAAGTACAAAAATGGAGCAATGACAGTGAGCCCAATCTTGGAGGACTGTACTTACAGTAAGTATAAAACAAATGCACACAGTTATGATACTAGTTAGCCCTTTTTAATTTGTCTGGTTTCTTCTAGATTATGTTAGTGTGCTAAGAGCTAAAACAATGCAGAGGGTCGACCAGGGCATTATTGCTAAGCCAAATAAAGATTCCTTCCCACCACCACTCACATCAAGATTACCAAAACCAGACAAACAGGATGTCATTGCCAATCATGTATCAAGATTTATAAATGCAGTTCAACAAGATTATGAAACACAACATTATAACAAATGATATTTATCATTTTTATAATATTGTGTTTCATTATTTATCAGTCAAACCTGTATTATACTGTCACCGGCTCTGGGAACAGCCAACTGACTTTTCGATAAATCATAAACTTGAACTTGAACAATTACATGTACATGTACAGGTTTACCGCTTAATACAGGTTGGATGAATAATAATAATAATACCTATATCTGATTGTAATAGAGTGATGGCACTTAACCGTGAAACAGATATTAGCCATGTAGATATTTAAACAGTAATTCAATTGTTTTCTTTTGCTTTGATTTGACTATCAGTCACTATAACTATTAGATTTTGTTTGGACATGGGTTAAGTGCCATCACTCTAGCAGTTACAAAACTACAAAGTGGAGACACTATGAATTAAATAAATATATAAATAAGTTAATTAACTATTAACTATTATAAATACTAAGAAGTAAGCTTATATTATACTAAAAAATATATATGTAAATAATATTAATGAAAATATCATTCAATAGGGTAGTCCCTTCAGTTACACAATGGGGGCCCTAATATAAAATATAAATATTTGACTGTAGTTATGCAGTAAATCCCAGTCTGGCGACAAAATAATAGCTCCTCTCTTTGTTTTGAGAATTGAAATTACTTTTCTTATGCAAAATATTTTCATTGTTTTGTCCACAAACCATGAAATACTGTAACGTGTCTATAATAATTATACTAAATACATATATTTAGTCTTCAAGGTTTGGTAGTTTAAAACCAACATAGCCTTCTGGGATATTTGTCTGGAATTTAGATCTTATTTTTGATATTACACATGATGGCAACACCTTTCTATTATGCCTACCTAGCCAATGCCACAACCAGCGTACAAAGTTCCTATAAGCTACATGCCTGTACTTCCTAAAAATAAAATGGAATGATTGCTAACAGGCTATATGTTGAATTGATGAATTATTTTAATATAACAGATAACAAATGAATGTTATAGGCTGGTCAATGGGTATGCACCACAGACAATTACATTATTTGCAATAAGAAGCCTAACTATCAGAATACAATGCACTCTGTAACACAAGAAACAAGCCTGTAGTGTAACTGGAATGTAAGCTTATACTACATAACATCGTTTGAAGTGCAAGATTGCATGAACTTACTTACTGGTAATTCTCCTTCTATTGCCCCACCTCCATACTGTTGTCGATAACTGTAGTAGCACATTTCTAATACATATTCATTTAAACACACTCCCTCAAATCCTGGGTGCTGAGTTATGCACTTTATGGTACTGTCCATCTCGGCTATCTTCTTGTTAATCTGATCGTATTCTCTACAACACCTTGATTCTTTCTGGGTGATCATTGGATAACATCTTTCGCATGTACACCTACATAAATGATGTAATAGAAATAATTATCCCTCAATTTCAGTAAAATAATGAAAAGTGTGGCTTTGTGTAAAGGTAAAATTTCATTTGCGGAAGGATAAAGAAGAAAAACGGGTTGATTTTCATCGTACCAGTCGGTGTTCTCCAAACGATTGTTGGGCTCTTGCTCAGATGGAGTGGCGCTAACTTCATCCTCCAATTCATCGTCACCAGAACTCACTATAGGTTCAAAACGATATGGCTCCAATCCAAAGTCTACTACCAAACTTTCTGCAGCCTCAGATTCTTCACTTGACTCTCCTGACTCGCATTCCAACACTAAATTCTCTTCTTCATTAGATTTGTTCGAGGTGGCCATTTTGTTTCTAAAAGTGTTCTCTCAATGACGTCATAAAATGACGTCACGTTTTTCAATGTCTTCGGAAATGAGGTTTCTGATGGAGTTTTTTTCAGGTAAAAATGTCGTGGATTGTTAAATTTTCTTTATATTATTTGCTAAAAGATGTCCAAGATTTAAAATATAAAACAAAATTGCCAGTTAAAAAAGTGACTTCACACAACCTTTAAGGATAGTGACTTAGTAAACGCCTTAAGTTTTAAGCAACAGATAGAGTTGTTGCAATTGCAAAGAGAAATGCGTCGAGAAGAGGAAGAAAGGCAAGTTAGAGAGGAAGAAAGACAGATTAGGGAGAGTGAAAGGCACATGCGCTTTAAAAAGGAAGAGGAAAAAATGAAAATCAGAGAAGAGGAGAGATGGATAAGGTTTAAGTTAGAAAAGAAAGGGAAGAGGTCACAGATTCGAGGGATATTGACGGGCGGAGTAGGAAGTCAGATTATAACAGTAGGAGACCAACATTTCTTAAGATAAGGGAAATGAGGGATAATGAGGATATTGAGGATTATTTTAGGATTTTCGAGATGACAGCAAGGGCTCAGCTTATACCTGAAAGGGAGTGGTTGGGTAGTTTGGTCCCCAAGCTTAGAACAAGAACACTGATTCACCAGAGATTTGCTTCAGATGTCAAAAAGACAGGCGAGTACATTTCTGTACTTACAGCTAATGGTGAGAGACTAACAGTTCCCTTGGTGTGGGTGAACATGGAAAGCGAGCAAGGAAAACATACAGAACGCGTAGGTGTCATGACATGTCTTCCAGTGGATGTGTTACTTCGACGCTCGTCTTATGGTCAGACGCTGACGCAAAAAGTAGTTCTGGAACAGTGGGAAAACGATGTACAAGCAAAAGGAATCAATGATGATGGTAACCAGGCGTTTGTGCTCACTCGAAACCAAGTTGCTTTACAAAAGGCACAAGAAAAGAGAGATGAGCTTATTGATCGTGAAAACAAAGTTGCGGTAAAAAGCTTGGCATCTACGAAACTACACAACAAAGATGGCCCTGCATTTGAAGTAAGTTTAAAGTGCTACTTGGACGAAAATCGATCTAAATTTAATTTAGCTGAAACTTCACTGAAATAATCTCAAAGAGCCATACAATTACTGGTTAATGTGTTTTCTCAAAATTCCTATGGGAAGTATTACATTTTTATGAATCTTTAGAAGTGTCAGTGAGGTCATCTACTCAACCCAAACAATCAACACAGCTTTGGTTCATACATTTCTTTGTTTAGTTTCTTGAATTAATTTATTTCTATGAAGCTAAATGTTTGGGTGAAGGAGTTTTCTTACATTATTTGTGCTTAGGATTGATTGTCTGACCAGTTGTCTTCAATGCAGAGCTGTTATCTGAACAAAACATCGAGATGTTTTGACTCACAAAATACAAAGAAATGTATGGAGCTGAATGTTGGGTTGAGTAGATGACGTCACTGACACCTCTAAAGATTCATACAAATATAGTACTTCCCTCTGGAATATCGAAAAACGATTTTAACTAGTTATTATTAGACCCTTGAAGAATTATTCAATGAAGTTTCAGCTAAATTAAATTTCGATCGATTTTCGTCCAAGTAGCACTTTAAAACATTTATTGGGTGACGGGAATGGTAGTGATGTGGAAACGGAACTGCAGGAACAGTTACACAATGAAAAGTGTGATGATGGCAAAAACATCTTAGGTCGAAATCGAGAGCAATTGATAGCAGACCAGAAATCTGACGTAACATTAAAAGCAACTTATGAAAAAGTTTTGGATAAACCAGATTCAGATAGCTATTATTTGAGAAAAGAAATTTGTCTTACAGGTTGACGCGTCGGAACGTAGACTTGGAGCTATACTGACTCAAAAATACGAAGAAGATGAAGAACATCCGATAGCTTACGCAAGCCGAAAGCTACAACCAAGAGAAGCAAAGCTCTCAACCTCAGAGAAAGAATGCCTAGCAATCGCGTGGGGAGTGGAACATTTCAAGTACTATCTGTTGGGAAGACCGTTCACCTTACAAACCGATCATAATCCTCTAGTGTGGCTGAATCAGGTACGGGACTAGAACCAGAAATTACTACGCTGGAGTGTAACATTACAAGAATACGACATCAAGATCGAACACAAGCCAGGCATAAACAACACCAATGTAGATGCGCTGAGCAGAGCATAATATATTAATTATTTCATTATATTCTGTTTTGATAATATTGGAAATTTATTTAGTGTAAATATTATCTTAAGGGGGAAGGTGTGACGAAATAATTACGCCCCTTGAGACAGCAAAATACTTGAACAGTAATTAAATAAGTAAGTAATCCCAAGAGGGACAATAAGCATTTAGTACATTGTATCAGAACAAAAGAGTTACATCACAAGCTATGATATATAAAGAAAGGACGCGATCATAGGGAGTGTCAAATCAGTAGAGTTCAGTTGGAGTGTGTACGGGAAGATAAGAAAACCTAAGAAACCTCTTCAGCATCTTGATACAGAGATACGGGTAAATACCGAAGGTTTAAAGAAGAAGAACGTTACTTGTAGTGGAGCCGGAGCAGTTGGAAAGAGCAGTTGGACAGTTGGAAAGCACCAGAAAGACGAAGGACAAGAAAGACGAAGGACAAGAAAGACGAAGGACAAGAAAGACGAAGGACAACTGAGAAAGATCGACGCAACACTGAACATCGAACATTGAACACTGTACTTGGACTTTTGTTAAGTATTTCAGTTAAGTAGTATTCTGTAGAGTTACAATTATATTACTATTAGTTTTCCATGGTATTGTTAGTTCCTTTTGGAGAGTAAAAAATGTTGTCAGTCGTATGGTTTGTATTTGTAATTGGTAGTCTCGGGAGGAAGGGAGGGCACTCGAAGGGAACGGGTGGTGAAAGCGTCACAATCGCCTCTTTGATGCTTGCTGTATGGATATTGCCACCTGCTGTCTCACCTTTTGAGGGAAGCTGCTTCTGCACTTCAGGACCTTCAAGTAATGTTGACACAATTTCAGCTCTTTTTACTGGTATTCTTGGAAGAACTTCTCTTACGCGGTCGAACGATCTCTTTTTTGATTGTCGAGATGTGAATCCGGCGTTGACATGCGCGCCTTGTTCATCGATTGTGTTTGAATTTCTTTCATTCTGTTTGTGTTTCTCGTAATATCGTTTTGATCTTTCTCTCGAAAGTTGTCTTCAACGTTCTTTCGACTTTAGAAGTCGTTCTTTCCCACTCAGTTTCTTCTCCATGATCGAACTGATGAACTATAGTTTCTAGAGCTCACAGATAGCTACATGTAATTCTGCGATTTTTTTGCAAATCGCGCACATTTTTGCATTTTTTGTCCAAATCACGCACGGTTTTTTGCAAATCGCGCATATTTTTGTATTTTTGTGCCTAAATTTTGCCCTTTTTCAAACTCATTAATCGACCTTACAATGTGTATTCTTTATTCTTTATGAAGTCTGAACTGCTTAACATTGATTAACAAGTTACGGTACAGAAGTTAAGCGTGTTCAGTGTATGTGCTCGTTAGAGCAGTTAGTAGCTGATATTTGTGTGAATGCTATTCGTAAAGATCAATGAATGCGTTGCCTGAAGAGATTATTCTTCACATCCTGTCCTATTTGCCTGTAAAAATTCTATTCAAAAACATTTCTCTCGTTTCGAAACAGTTTCACCGTCTCGTTTATTGTCGAACAACAATCAAAACAGCTAAAGAAGTTAGTGTGAAAGCCGAAAACAGCGAATTCTGGCCATCCAAACTCAGAAAAGTTTTAGATGTTATAGAAATGGCTCCATCAGGAACCGTCAAGTCCTTGGCTTTAATCAATGGTACTGATACGTGGAAGGCTCTTCATCTTATTAAAAGGAAATGTACTATGACCAGAATACTCAACATTTCATATACAAAGGGAAGTATCCTGAACACGGTAATGGAGAATTTCTCATTCCAACAGTTGCGTGAACTGAATATTAGTGGTACAAGCACTGATGATTGCTTTCTAAAGAAACTTGGCAATACATGCCGTTTTATGTATTCTTTGAACATATCTAGCTGCAATAATATTACACAGAAAGGAATAGAGGAAGCAGAATTCAGCCTCAGTGTGATCAACATGTCTAGTTGTAAGCGGTTAGATGGCTGTGCTGTAATCCACGCCGTCAGGACCTATGGGGCGACTCTTACGTGTGTAAAACATTTGACTATTACACCTATTCAATGTGAATTGATAGACGATTTTTTTCCTAGCCTCCTTGAAATCGGAATTCCTATTATTTGTGATTTCAATTTTAAGGGGCGTGTTTGCCCTGGCGTTTGTTATTGGTGCCGCACTGAAGTGAACAAAACTTTCCTTTCTGTAGTCACTGCTTTTGACGATGAAACATAGTAAAATTACATCCACGATTGTAAAAATAAATTGCAATAAATAAGGAAATATCAAAAAAGTCTCAAAGCTGTACATATTTTTAGGAAAAAAGTCTCCGTCAAGGTTATCTCTGGGGAGCTCTGGGGACGAAAATGTTAGCGACACATGTCTGTTACACAGGAATCCCGTAAAACATGGCGAATGTTGATATGGACTTTGAAAGCTTTCGCTTGATTTGCTCTAGCCTAGATGAAACCATCGTCGCTTTGCCAGAGTCCTTTAATTAAAAAAAAAGCAACAAGTGCTTGCAACACAGCAGCAGAAAGAAAACCGATTACCAATTATTTCAAAGTTGCATATATTGGGAATTTTGTCGACTGAATCGAAGTTGAGCAGTCATGCATGCAATGGCGGAGTTCACAATCTACAATGTAATTGGGTTCGTATCCAAGACTTCAAATTTGTTTTCTATTTTCTGTTACCTAAAACTCGAACAAGTCAAGCCCACTGCCCATTCAAGTAAAATATCATCATCAGGTAAGTCCTTGTGATCCTAGCAAAATTAGGCAAACAAATGCGCGATTTCGATGCAAAAAAATGCGCGATTTAGAAAAATCGCGACTTTTTTTGCCAATCACGCCTTGGCAAAAATATGCGCGATTTGGCCAAAAAATGAAAAAACATTTTTGCCCAATTTAATCACTTTTAGTCACTAAATAATTTTCTCACGCTAGTTTATTTCGGGTTTTTGAAGTTCAGATGTAAACCAAAGCATGAAATGATAGAGAATTTCAAGTGCATTCCAACTATCAAGTTGGTTTTCTAGAAAAGAGAACGAGGATTTTTACAATTAGAAAAATCGATGACCTGTTGAATGAAAAGAGTACCCGAAAATCGACTAAATTTGGCGGTAGAGTTCGATAAAATTACCATTTTTATCAGACACTAAAATATTTGAAGTAATGAGCGGTTGTATTTTGGTGCACATTGTTTTTTCATCGAAAAAATGGCTAAAAAGTATCGTGATAATTTTTTGTTACGCACTGGTACACCTACTCCGTGCGCAAGGCCAACAAAGTCTATTAACAAAAAATAAGTTGTCTTTCATATAAGTATTATATGAAATATACAATGATGAAATGAACAACAGGACATGAACTCGTAAACAACTAAAGTGGCCTTGATTCTTTAGAATAATAACCTTTTGACTTAACAAGCACTTGTACACATTAAATCAATAATAATGCATATAAATAGTCCTAACTTGTTGCTGAGAGACTTTTTAACTTAAAAGTTATAAAGTATAAACTTGAAAAACTTACCACTAGATTGCAGTTGCTTGCTTTAGGCAGCAGATGCCCCTTATGAAAGAAACGCTAAAAATATCACTCTCTAGACAACACGGACTAGTAATAATAATAATAATAGTAATAATAATAATAGTAATAATAATAATAATAATAATAATAATAATAATAATAATAATAATAATAAGAGTAAGAGTAAGAGTAAGAGTAAGAGTAAGAGTAAGAGTAAGAGTAAGAGTAAGAGTAAGAGTAAGAGTAAGAGTAAGAGTAAGAGTAAGAGTAAGAGTAAGAGTAAGAGTAAGAGTAAGAGTAAGAGTAAGAGTAAGAGAGAGTAAGAGTAAGAGTAAGAAGAAGTAAAGAGAAGAAGAAGAAGAAGAAGAAGAAGAAGAAGAAGAAGAAGAAGAAGAAGAAGAAGAAGAAGAAGAAGAAGAAGAAGAAGAAGAAGAAGAAGAAGAAGAAGAAGAAGAAGAAGAAGAAGAAGAAGAAGAAGAAGAAGAAGAAGAAGAAGAAGAGAAGAAGAAGAAGAAGAAGAAGAAGAAGAAGAAGAAGAAGAAGAAGAAAAGAAGAAGAAGAAGAAGAAGAAGAAGAAGAAGAAGAAGAAGAAGAAGAAGAAGAAGAAGAAGAAGAAGAAGAAGAAGAAGAAGAAGAAGAAGAAGAAGAAGAAGAAGAAGAAGAAGAAGAAGAAGAAGAAGAAGAGAAGAAGAAGAAGAAGAAGAAGAAGAAGAAGAAGAAGAAGAAGAAGAAGAAGAAGAAGAAGAAGAAGAAGAAGAAGAAGAAGAAGAAGAAGAAGAAGAAGAAGAAGAAGAAGAAGAAGAAGAAGAAGAAGAAGAAGAAGAAGAAGAAGAAGAAGAAGAAGAAGAAGAAGAAGAAGAAGAAGAACAACAACAACTTTATTTTACGAGGGTAGCACATGACAGTTTACACTGCTTAACTAGTAGCCCTCATACTATAAACTACTATAACAATACTGTAACAACATATACTAGTTTGATTGACATTTATAAAATACTGAACGTGATTGGCTGTAACTTACTTTGATTACTTAGCAATAAAACAAATTTGATATGGCTGCATTAACTATGTAAACATTATAAAACTATGTAGAACTTCACTTAGTTACAAATAGGCATTTGAAATCATAGAATGCACTCTTGCGCCAAACTGTGGACAGAGAGGTTGTATGTGTGTGTTCGCTGCGGCAGCAAAATGGACCAAGATGATCAAGAGTCTTAGATTTGGATTGACAGGTATTGTAGTTAAAAACAGTATATTTATTTATAACAATATTATTATTATAATAAAGATTCGTTTCTTCTACGTAAAGGATTTAATATATCCGAGCTTAATAAATCCTTTACGTAGAAGAAACGAATATTTATTATAACATGGCACCTACGTACAACAACATATTGAATATTATTATTACTAGTATTTTTATCATAAGTGCACGTGTTGACGCACATGCTGAATGAAATAAATCTTACAGGAAATTTAGCTACTTCAGAAAGAACACTATGCCAAGAGTCATCAGCATTACTTATATGGACTTCACTTTTTCCAATACAATGCACCAAAACTATGGAACAACCTAAGTATTGAAATGCATTCATCGTGCAACATTAAAACATTTATCACACAAATTAGACACATTATTAGATTATATTAGATTTTATTAGATTTTAATGAATGATTGAATTAATGTTGATGTCTTCCTTTTCTAAGAATTTAAATTTAAATGTCGAATATACTTTTTGTTTTCTCTTTTCTTGTAACATTATGTTACTGCCGCAGACAGGCCCGGGCATGATCCGGCCGAGAGGGACTAGGTGAGAGTATGTGACAGTCGGCACATGGTTGAAGAGAGTGTTAGTCGAGGTTTAAAGGAATGTAGGACGTAAAGCATATGGAGAATATAATGTAAGTCTTTTCTATGGTTTCAGATAATTCAAACGTTTTAGTGAATGTAATCTTTATTTACCTTTACAGTTTGTAAACCGCTTCGCGACCGAGAACGTACATTTAGATAATAAAGAATGTGTACATCAGTGAAACACGAAAGAGCGAGTATTCAAGTTATTTACCCCAAAGAACGCCTCATGCACCTACATTAAGTTTACAAAAGTTCATATGACCTCGTTAATCTGCTAGGGATCAACCGAGAGAAAGAATTCTGACGGAGAAGGCAAAGGAAGGAAGAATTCGCCGTCTAAAGAACGATAGACAAACAGCCTTGTCCACAGTGACGCGACAAAAGACTAGACTAACGGCGCTTTTGATCGACGAAGAAAACTTACACCTAGTGAAAACAAGTCTCTTCGAATTAGACGAATTACTTGAGTATGCCCAACGATCTCATGAATTGTTTATCAAAGAACTGACGTCGGATGTGGATCAGGATAATGAAATCGATCATTTTGTGTCAAAGCAATGTGGGTCTTTACAATTTAGACAACAAGTATTGAAATGGATATCACTGGCAGAACAACGACTCAGAGCTGATCGACTGATGGCCTGGAGAAACGACCCATCTTATCAAAACCATCACGTTCGTCACGTTCGAGTAAACAATCTAGTAACTCAGGAACTTCGGCCAGAGAAAGAGAGCGCCTCAAACTAGCTGAAATGATTGCTGAAAAGTCACTGTTAAAGAACAAACTCAAGCTTCAAGCTGAGGCAGAAGACCTCAAACTAGCTGAAATGATTGCTGGAAAGTCACTGTTAAAGAAAAAACTCGAGCTTCAAGCTGCTGCAGAAGAGCTTAAACTAGAGACTGAGATTGCTAAGTCACGTGCAAGGAAAGAAGTCTACGCGACGATCAACGCCGAAGAGACGAGTCTACTCTCAGGCACCCCCCTCATAAAGACCACACCCCTATCGGTGTACATTATGCAAGCTTCGGGTGGAGTCACATCCAACGTCGATGATACATCGGAACGCAACGAAACGGGGCATCATGACGCTGCAACGGAACGCAACGAAACGAAGCATCATGAAGCTACAACGGAAGGCAACGAAACGAAGCATCATCAAGCTACAACGGAAGGCAACGAAACGAAGCATCATGACGCTACAACGGAACGCAACGAAACGAAGCATCATGGGGCTACAACGGAACGCAACGAATCGAAGCATCATGAAGCTACAACGAAGGCAACGAAAAGAAGCATCATGACGCTACAACGAAACGAAACGGAGCGTCATGACGCTACAACGGAACGCAACGAAACGAAGCATCATGAAGCTACAACGGAACGCAACGAAACGAAGCATCATGACGCTACAACGGAACGCAACGAAACGAAGCATCATGAAGCTACAACGGAACGCAACGAAACGAAGCATCATGACGATACAACGGAACGCAACGGAACGAAGCATCGTGAAGCTACAATGGAATGCAACGAAATGAATTGCCCGGAAGTGATAACGGAAGTCAACGAAACGAAATGTCACGACACAATAACGAAACAACTCAAATCACCCCCTGACAATGTCTCAACGAACCACAACGATGGAAATCAAGACGACGCACCAACGCAAGTCAACGAAAGGCGTCGTGGCGAGACGGTAGCTGAACCAACTGGAGGACAACTCGTTAGCCTAAAGACACAAGAAAACCATTGTCATTCAACTAATGTAACGAAAGAACTCACCGCACCATATAACGAAAACAAAACAACGAAAAACGACGAAATGGTCGGTGCCAATGTAAAGGATCATAGACAGACAGACTTGTCTGATGTGCAAAGTGCAATAGATAACGGAACATTAACGAAAGAACTTAGCGAAACACAGAAACAAGTAAACGACCAGAAACGTCTCGAAACTGTAGCTGAACAACCCTCAGTGTGTTATGACCAACCAAAGGAACGTAACGCAACGAAACGTCATGACACTACTGAACAAAGGGAACCGTGTCCCAGCGAAGTTTCAACGAGACTCGACGAAGGTGTTCAAAGCAATGCGTTAGCGCAAGTCCGCACCAGTCTTCACGCCACACCAGCAGAACGAACCGAACTACACAACGAAACCGAAGCAACGAAGCGCAACGAAGTAGTCGGTAACAACGTTAACGAACAAAATGGAACAGTCGGTGCTATAACCGATAAAACAATTACGAAAAGTACGTCCGAAACTGGATTATTGCTAGATGAGCAACACTAGGAAACGGCTGCGAAATCTGCACATGGTAAAGATAACGTACTATGCTTGCTAGATGAGCAACACAACGAAACGTCTGCGAAATCTGCACATGGTAAAGATAACGTACTATGCTTGCTAGATGAGCAACACAAGGAAACGGCTGCGAAATCTGCACATGGTAAAGATAACGTACCATGCTTGCTAGATGAGCAACACAACGAAACGGCTGCGAAATCTGCACATGGTAAGGATAACGTACCATGCTTGCTAGATGAGCAACACAACGAAACGGCTGCGAAATCTGCACATGGTAAAGATAACGTACTATGCTTGCTAGATGAGCAACACAACGAAACGGCTGCGAAATCTGCACATGGTAAAGATAACGAACTATGCTTGCTAGATGAGCAACACAACGAAACGTCTGCGAAATCTGCACATGGTAAGGATAACGTACCATGCTTGCTAGATGAGCAACACAACGAAACGGCTGCGAAATCTGCACATGGTAAGGATAACGAACTATGCTTGCTAGATGAGCAACACATCGAAACGGCTGCGAAATCTGCACATGGTAAGGATAACGAACTATGTTTGCTTGATGAGCAACACATCGAAACGTCTGCGAAATCTGCACATGGTAAAGATAACGAACCATGCTTGCTAGATGAGCAACACAAGGAAACGTCTGCGAAGAAATCTGCACGTGGTAAAGAAAACGAACCATGCTTGCTAGATGAGCAACACAACGAAACGTCTGCGAAATCTGCACAAGGTAAAGATAACGCACCATGCTTGCTAGATGAGCAACACAAGGAAACGTCTGCGAAGAAATCTGCACAAGGTAAAGATAACGAACCATGCTTGCTAGATGAACAACACAACGACCCTGTATATAGCAAAGAAGCGTTGAGTAAACTAGACGAAAGAGTAAAGAGTGTTAGATCTACTGAAGAAATCAAGAGGAAACCCCCATTTCAAGGTAGATCGAGAGTCACCGGAAGCCTAGCAATATCTCTAGGCAGTTTCAACAATAGCCCTGACGGGGCCGGATACACGCAACAGCAGAGAAAGTTAACGAAGTGCCCCCTCTGTGAGAAGTCACATGAACTGGAAGATTGCAAAGACTTTGTAAAGAAATCTTTGGAGGAAAGGAAGAAATTTATCACAGAAAAGCATCTATGCTTCGCTTGCTACGGAACTAACCATCAATCTAAGGGATACACCAACAAGAGACTGTGTAAAAAGTGTAACAAGCCACACCCTACAGCGCTACATATAGACAACTTCAAAGTAAAGGGTCAAGAGAATAACGGTACTAACGACAACAAGCAAGTCGCTTCAACGAGTGTAAGCAGTGCGTGTACAGACGTCGATAAAGACTCGCGTTGTGCACGAAAGACAAACAACAACGTCATATTACACGTCAAAGTCAAGATCAAGAATGGAACTGATACTGTCACCACGTATGATAACGGAAGTCCAGGCTGTTTTATAACTGAAGGCCTGAAGGAACAATTAGCAGTCGAAGGAATAAAGACTACCCTGCAGCTGGGAACCATGCATGGCCAAATTTCTGTAGAAAGCTCTATTGTAGAACAAGCTACATCACAGGATTGCAACGCCTCTAGTCACAGAATAGCAGTTCAAGAACTAGAGTCTATCAAAGAGGTCATAACCCCACAGTCAGTTGTGACCATGTTCGAGCTCGACTCAGTCAACGACCACTCCTCGACATCCGACGATAGCAGTTTATCACAGGAAGATAAAGAGTTCCTGAGCATCGCCGATCAAGGCACTCGTCGCGTCGATGGACACTACAATGAGTCTCCATTACCCTTCAGAGACCCTAACGTAGTCATGCCCAATAACCGAGAACAAGCAGAGAAACGGGCTGACTGGCAGAGGAAGAAGATGTTACGTGATGATGAATACCATCGAGACTATACCAACTTCATTAACTCCAGACCACTAGCTTTCATCTCTAACGACATCGACGACTTAGAACGATTAACCCCAAGTCACCTCTTGACGACAAAGTCAGCTGTTGTCGTACCTCCCCCTGGGAACCTCCAGAAAGGTGATGTCTACATGAAACGCGAGTGCAATATTTGACAAACCTCTTCTGGACACGATGGAAAAAGGAGTACTTGGTAACGCTGCAACAACGTCACAAATGGCAAAACTCTGGACGTAACTTGACAGTTGGAGACGTCGTGATAATCAAGGATGAGAATGCTTCGCGCAACTCGTGGTCAATGGGAGTCATCGTACAAGTTGAACCAGACGCACAAGGCTTAGTCCGATCTGCAGTCGTGAGGACCCAGAAGACCGAATTAAGACGCCCAGCCAACAAACTTGTGTTGTTATTGGCAAAGGAAGAACAATAGACGTTATAGACATTGTTGAGTTTAAAGGTTATAGTAGTTTATTTTAAGGGTAAACCATTGTCAGGTTTAGGGGCCGGGAATGTTACTGCCGCAGACAGGCCCGGGCATGATCCGGCCGAGAGGGACTAGGTGAGAGTACGTGACAGTCGGCACATGGTTGAAGAGAGTGTTAGTCGAGGTTTAAAGGAATGTAGGACGTAAAGCATATGGAGAATATAATGTAAGTCTTTTCTATGGTTTCAGATAATTCAAACGTTTTAGTGAATGTAATCTTTATTTACCTTTACAGTTTGTAAACCGCTTCGCGACCGAGAACGTACATTTAGATAATAAAGAATGTGTACATCAGTGAAACACGAAAGAGCGAGTATTCAAGTTATTTACCCCAAAGAACGCCTCGTGCACCTACAATTATTATACGGAATATTAGCTAGGGATTTAACCGGTCCATCTCACCTTTGTTTGACAAAGGGAATACGGCATTATTGGAAAGAGGACCGAAAGATGCATGGAACAATGCAAAGAAAAACCGAAATAATCCAAAAATCATCTTTGATATTGAAGGACCAGTACATCTTGTGAGCAAGACATAGATGTAGGAATATTTACCATCGCATATGTTGTTCAAGTTATCACATAGAGCTGGAATGACGATACGACTCCAACAAGAAATTGGAGACATGTTGGACAATGGACTGGCCATACAAAAGTGGAAAAAAATTGTCCAGAAGCAATACGAAATAGCTCAAAGTCGGTTGGAAGCATCGATGTCACATTTAAATAGTTGTCCACTTGTTAAATTGTCTGGTGTCATGTATTCGCTAGGGACACTTGTGAGCTTTATATAAGTCATTCCCAATTTCATGTTGATTAGATTTTAAATCTGTCTAACCGACAGAGAAGTATTTTCATTGCAAATACCTTCTGCAATCTCCGTCGGATCTCCGAGCAATAAATACTAGGTTTCTGGATCTTCCAAATTTCGATAACTTGGAGAATGTCATCAGTTAGCAATCCAGGATCACTTCCACCACAAGAGAATGGCCGAGTAGTTCCGTACTCCCACTGAATAGCGTTGTAATTCTTTAGAACGGCTCCCTTTGAAATTCCTAAGTTTCTTGAAATTTTTGATATTGAATAGTGTTCATTATATAACTTAAGAGCCGTTGTCTGTAATTTTCGAAAATTCGATGCAAGTGGGCAAAAATCGAAATTCATTTTAATTCACCCAAATAACCCTTATTGTGAAGTGTTTTCGAAAATCAGTCCAGAAAGTTTCAGCAATTTTTATTTTCCGAGAAATCGAGCAAATTCGAAATCACTTCCGGGACGACCGGAATCGCCAATTAAAAAATGCAAATTTCGCCAATCTTAAACCTTCTCAAAAAGCCACAGGACGATTAATTTCGAAACTTTGATTTTGCAACAATTAAAGTCCACTATGTTGACGTTCGAACGAACCTAAATTTGTTTCCCTAGCAGGCGCTTAAGAAATATTCTGAGTATCTGAAGTAGCGCTCGTGTGACCTCAAAATCACAAGGCTAATTTAGGTCAAATTGAAGGTAGCTAAATGCTTTCCGGTACACAAAGTTTTGGCATAAAAATTGAATCATAGTCAAGCTATACCTTTCTAATTTATCATATCAAAATTTTACTGGCGGCCAGCAAATAGTCTCCCGTGGAGAGGACTAAACGTTCCTAGTATTTTCACCAAATCGGCACTTCGTTACGAATCTATAATTAGTACTGAATGTAATTATCGTAACAGATATTATGTAAACACGTAAAATCAGTTTGAATTATACACTAGAATGTTCTATGATAGTGACCAAACTAAAGCTATTCGATATGAAGCAAGTAAAGGAAGTCCTCAGCTCTTTTATACAAGTACGCCGAGTACGACATAAAAGTACCGGTTACACAACACGGAATAACAATAAAACGAGTTACTTAACGTGTGAAAAACCTTTTCTGCAGCTAAAACACCTAAAATGCTTTACTGAAGGCCACCATGATAAGAGAAACCACTTTTAGTGAATCCTTCCTGGAAGCGAAAGTTATACTGGGGCCGTGACTACAGCATCAGGCCCCGGTTGCACGAAAGGTGAATAGCGCTATCCATGCACCCGATAAGTCCTATCCAACGGATAAAAAAAACTGATGCAGTTATCCAATCATTTTTATCCGTTGGATAAGACTTAAGAGTGATTTTCTAGAAATATCAAACATCAGCTGGCCACTTGAAAAAATAGATTTCTCTGAAACTTTGCATACAAGTAAGTATTCCTGCCCTGATTACAAAAATATACTTGTAAGGCGCCGGCACCTTTGGTTTCCATGGCAACGGCCCAATGTTATTTTGGAGTGATTTTCAGCCTCTCAAAAGTCAAAATTTCTCCATCTTTGAACACGTACTGCAATTTCTCTGTAGCTCTTTCATCAACAACAATCATGTCATGTGAAAGAACCATCCTTAGTCTTTTCCGTTCGCGGGTAATTTTGGATTCCGTTGCTATAGCAACCGTGCACACGCATCGCGGGCGCAACATGCTTTTATATTTTTCAAAATGTCTTATTTTGTCCTATATTTTGCCTTCGATAACTCTGATGGTAACGCTCAGATTCTAAAGCTGCCAATCACATTTACATACTTTATTAAACTGCTATTGAAAATAGCTTTCAAATTTTTGGGGCCTAAAATAACGGTCTTCTGACATCCACTGAAACACATCGTGGTGAAGCAAATCCTTCAAAATAGCAAAAATCACGGAAAGTAAACCATCTGAAAGTTAACTTCTGATGTCGTCTAAAAACTAAACAATCAATGATGACCGAATATAACACGTACAATTTAAGTTAGCTATCTAATATCTGAAATAAAAATTATACAATGCCGATGAATTTGCATAATTAATTAATTTTTTTTGCACGATTTAAATTAAAATTGCTCAAAATTATTCAACATTTTGATGGTCAAATTTTGCTCACTGCATCTTTTGAAACTGTGTATCCATAGACTATTATGCCGGGAATTTCAAACCATAGCTTTAATAAGTAATTAATATGGTTTCTATGGCAACGTGATTTACATGTAAATAAGCCAAATATGCATGTTATTTCTTTTAAAAACACGATTTTATTTTGGACTTAACATTCAGCATTAAAGTATTTATTTAATCTTAAATAAAAAGGCGTTAAGGCATTCAAAATAATAGAAGTGTTTTGTGCCACCTTATAATTTTTGTTTGGTACTGAACATAGTCAAGTTACCTACGCCAGTGAACTTGGACAACAGTCAACCCCTGCCTTTTCACTTGATCATCAACGCTAGTTCGGACTGTAATATATATGTATCAGCATTTGTTGACGTTATTCAAACTTGCAAGAGCAATTATTATAAGTGCCTCGATGTATATGGAGCCTTTTGTTTTCCAGTAAAAGATGATGATGGTATATCAAACTCATCACATAAGCGTTTTAACAGGCAAATTCCCATTGAATTGAACCTTTCGTTTTTTGATCATACACATGAGTTATAAAGCTAATTGCAAAAAATCGTTGTCGGGTTGAAAATCATGAAAGCTATGACCAAAAGGAATTCTGGGAAATTAAAACTCTCAAATAAAACCTTTCTATGCAGACTTGTAGGATCTTAGTTAAATAGCTCATACATCTTCAAAACTACGGGAACATTGAATATATCTGCATGTAATATGCAGGTCATGAACTGATTTCCCATCCATCCTTGTGGTCTCAGCTCAGCTTCTATGATTTATGATTTTCAACCCGACAATGATTATGCAATTAGCTATATATACTATGGAAATCACGTGGTAACATTTCCGTTCGGAATTTGTACCACGTGATCACTTTAAGCCAATCATTTCGTTCAAAAATGGTACAAAACACTCCAGTGAGACAAAATTCCGAACAGACATGTTACCACTTCAGAGATCAGTTTCCATAGTAAGAAGATATTTGAATATTTTATATAATGTTACAGAAAAATTGAACGCTAAAATATTATTAAAATCCATAAGAATATAAACCAGATATAAACTTATTTGCTGAACGTTGTGGGGGATCGCTGATGGAGTCGTTATTATGAGCCTCTATTTGCAAACGCGTATTTCCTTTATAGAAAGCAAATTAGAACTTGGCATCAAGATTCTAAAAAGGCCGAGTTTTGGTGAATGTTGTTAAAGGTCACATGCAACCAATCAACAAACTTTTAATCAATAAAAGATAGTCATCAGTGTTGAGAATACTCTGGCAAAGTTTTATAGTTCTACCGTCACTATAGTGTTCGAGTTATAACAGTTTGAAGTTGCCTAATGAGCTGTTTCCGAATAATACCTAAAGACATTCTATATTTGACCAAGGTGGACTTGTGACATCACTGTACTGTTGGAAACGCTTCGTCCACTACTACGTTTAGATTGTATATTACATCATTTCTCTATACCTTTCAAACTACCTTTGTGTACTGAAGATGGTGGGAGTCTGGCGTGTTTGGGTGAAAAGTGACGTACTGAACGCGAGTAAAGATCTGAGAATTTTACGAAGATGAAGTGAAGATCAGCCGTTTTGAATAAGGCTGCTCTATCATGAAATATAACCGGCAAAAATTATCGAATGAAAAGTCAGAATCAATTGTTTTCTAAGACTTTGTTTGGAAAATGCATTGGATGGAACGCCTCTTGCCGTCCAATGCATTTTCCAAACAAAATCTTAGAAAACCATCGATTTTATTTTTAATGCCATTTCTCCTGGGTCAGACATTATGATCTGAACTGACTTCGCCCTTTTACTAATTTCTAGCTGCTCATTTCATTTCTGGAGTTCAATTTGACACTGCTGGTCGATTTATGGGAGTTAGGGTCACGTGACCTCTTAGTGCAAGTCGCCTATTGTGTGGCTCAGCACATTTTGCCGTATTCGGTATGATTACCAGAGTATAATCCACAACTATTCGATAGAAAGATGAAATCATTTGGGGCCGATAAGGTATTATTCGAGTTATGCGCATTTCAAATTACACGTATCATAGTTCGAATTACACGCTTTTTGAGCTAAGCGCTTGACCACACCCAAATCTGTCTTTGCCACACGCAGAGCATAACTAAAAATGAGTAAGAGAATTTAGTGAGTTCGAGTTACGCGATGTGTGCGTAAAACGCACTAAAAAGTTTCGTGGAGTTAATTTTTTTTTTATAAAAGACTAAAAAAACAAGCTTGAAAAGGATTTCAAAATATAAGTACATCGCAGAGGCGTGATCGAGGTAACATGAATAGTCAACTTTACTAAAAGGTGCAGCAAACAAACAAACAAAAAGGAATTCTACAAATAAATAAAACAAGCAAATATATTTTTGTCGCCAGAACAACGTACAGGCCAGGCATATAGTCCCACCTATAATCCCACCTATATTCTGTTCTAACATCATTCCATGAGTGAGGCAGCTAATTGGTTTGCCCACTCTCATCGGCTAAGTGTGAAAGCAATATGAACGTTGTTTACCAAACAAAAATAATAAGGTGGCTCAAAACACTTATATTCTTTTGAATGCCTTAACACCATATTTTAATAATTTAAGATTAATACTTTAATGCCAAATGTTGTCTAATATAAAATCGTGCTTTTTAAAAAAAACGCATTCTTATTTGCTTGTACATGTAAAGTCAGGTTGCCATAGAAACCATATGAATTATTTATTAAAGCTATAGTTTGAAATGCCTGGCATAATAGTCTATGAATTCAAAACTTCCAGTGAGCGAAGTTTGACTATCAAAAAGTTATAATTAATTATGCAAATTAATCGCCTTCGTATAATATTTATTTCAGATATTAGAAAGCTAACTTAAATTGTACGTGTTATATTAGGTTATCATTGATTATATAGTTTTTAGAAGAGATCAGAAGTTTACTTTTCAGTTGGTTTACTTTCCATGATTTTTGCTATTTTGAAGGATTTGCTTCACCACGATGTGTTTCAGTGGATGTCAGAAGACCGTTATTTTAGGCCTCAAAAAATTGAAAGCTTTTTTCAATACCAGTTGGATAAAGTATGTAAATGTGACTGGAAGCTTTAGAATCTGAGCGTTACCATCAGAGTTATCTAAGCCAGAATATAGGCAAAAATAAGTCATTTTTAAAAATATAAAAGTAGGTTGCGCCCGCGATGCGTGTGCACGGTTGCTATAGCAACGGAATCCAAAATTACCTGTGAATGGAAAAGACTAAGGATGGTTCTTTCACATGACATTATTGTTGTTGATGAAAGAGCTACAGAGAAATTGCAGCACGTGTTCAAAGATGGAGAAATTTTGTCTTTTGAGAGGCTGAAAATCACTTCAAATTAACATTGGGCCGTTGCCATGGAAACCTAAGGTGCCGACGCCTTACAAGTATATTTTTGTAATCAGGGAAGGAATACTTACTTGTATGCAAAGTTTCAGAGAAATCTATTTTTTCAAGTGGCCAAATATTTATCAAAATGTTTGATATTTACAGAAATTCACTCTTAACCAGTGGATAGCGCTATTCACCTTTCGTGCAACCGGGGCCAGAGTGTGACGCGCGTGTGTGTAAATTCTCTTACACGGTTCTTCTTGTAATATTAAACAAAAATAAACGACTCTCAAATGCATTTGCTGTCACCCCAAATGATTTTAGATCTAAGAGGTAAACAATTCAACTCGATTATTTATCATTACTCACGGTGAGCCGTGTGTCACAGCGTCCCGGGGGGGGGGGGGGGGGGGGGATACTCAGAGGTATCAGTGACGGGGAGGTTTGAAATTCGCCGCTTGGGACTTTTTTGGTGTTACCAATTTTCTGGTGGACTTTTTTTGATATAAAGATTCTGTAAAGGACTTGCTTGGGGATTGATAAAAATGATATTACGTTCTGGGCCGTTTTTTGGGTAATAATAATAATAATTTATTCACTTATATTGCGCAAATATCAACCGTAAAATTTGTCTTGTTTTTGCATAATGAACTTTTTTCGGGTTAAAAAGTTTGGCCTCATGCGCACCTCCCTGTCACTGATATCCCTGAGTACCCCCCCCCCCCCCCCCCCCCCCCCCCCTGGGCACAGCGTATTAAAAAACAAGGGGAAGTTGTGTTTATATTTCGGGATAGTGAGGTTCCACTGCATAGAAATACTAAATGACAAGCGCAATTGTTAGCGCCAAGAGAAATTGGGCTTTTAAAATGTTTGTGTTTACATGAATCGTTAGTAAAATGAAGCCAGTCTTTATGCTTGCGCTTGTACTTATGCTTGTTGCAGGCGCAATTTGATAGTAATTACTAACTAACCACTTGTGCGCACGTTTGAAATTGTATTAATCATACAAACTATTTGATTAAAAAAACATTTTGGAATTTTTTAGCCGCGTGAAACTAACACTGGTGAACTGCATCTTCCATTAGGGCAATATAGGGAGCTTTCCTGCGCTGGTGCCCGTGGGACGCCGGTACTCCCCGATATATGCTATACGGGTATGTGCCGCCGGATAGGGTATTGTTTTTATTTGAGCTCCTTAGGTCTGGGATAGGGGATCGTTTTTGCCCTGGGATAGGGTGCCTTTTTGGTCTGCGATAGGCTATGCAGGTTTTTCACAATAACAACGTTTACTGAAACGGACTCAGTCTGGGTATACCTTTTTTGGTTAGGTCTGGGATAGGTCTGGGATAGGACCGGTTAGGGCATATAATTTTGAGCTTAGGTCTGGGATAGGGTATGGAAAATTGCATTTTTAGGTCTGAAATAGGGCCAGGGTTTTTAGGTGTCCGCGGCACATCCCTACCCGAAAACGCCCATAGTAATCCCCCCCCCCCCTACCGGGGTTCTGGTGACACAGTATCTGAAGCATGCCTATATCCTTAGACGTTTCAGGGTGTTGATTCTGACCAGTTCGCATATGTTGTATTGATCTACAACAATAGCACGTGGATAGCACGTTTTCCCTCGCCTCACTGAAATTAGCTTCTTCTATCACTGCATTGATGTCATATTCACTGAGAGGGCCTTCATTTTGTTGCTGCTTTGCGCCAGGGAAGATAAACGGGAGAAGAGAGCTGACACCTGCAGGTGCTGAGACCGATCGTAAACTTCAACTCCAAGCCTGTACTAGGCTTTTTGACTCTCATTAAACTACGATCCTTTCTTTGCATGACTGCCTGCGTACTGGCCTGATTTTCAGACGGTCCGTGGTCCTTCGCCCTCGCCGCTAGAGAGCGGAGGACCACGGACCGTCTGAAAATCAGGCTACCTGCGTACAGGCCTTCAGAGATACCTTATACACTTTATTTTCGCGACACTTTAATTTCGCGAATTTCGCGATTTTTTTAAAATCGCGAACTTAAAGTGTCGCGAAAAATAAGTGTCGCATCAGTTACTACAAATTTAACAAAATCGCGAAAATAGAGTGTCGCGAAAATAAAGTGTAACTAGACGCTCTTCTAGCGTGAAGTCGGGCTTCTAAATGAAATGTAACCTATTTGAACTAAATATAGATATCTCATAGTGCGACTAAAACAGTGTTTGGTCACGGGCAACAGGTCACGTAGAGTCAGTATTTTGGGTAATATTTGTATTTTCCGTATCGCTTATGTGTATTTGTTTCTGATGGCCCGATATCCGAACCCACAACAGTAATCCGAACCCCGACATCTGGTTTTATTTATGACGTCAGCGACCTAAAGGTAGGGGTTCGGATTACTAAAGGTCATCAGAAGCAAATACAGTACAACTGACAGAGCTTCTCTGCTTCTGAGAGCTTATAAGCGATACGGAAAATACAAATATTACCCAAAATACTGACTCTACGTGACCTGTTGTCCGTGCAAATACCGTATACATAAACTAGACATCGCAGAGTGATTAAACAATGTTTGGATGAAGTGTAAATATGGGTTTGCCTCGACGGTTATCGGTCGGCTGAAAACCTTACAACTGTTCTCTTCACCGCCGGCTGCGTGTATCAACTCACTTCGTTCTAAGTTCTGAAGATCTCTAAACCCTTTGCAGTACTAGTACTGGATTGATAAATCCATATCTCTATGAATTATTGTGGTTATTTGAAAACAAGACGACATAAACTTTCTCCAACAAGGTTTATTCAGACTCGACCAGTCTCGTATTGATAAATCATGTTGTTAGAGCCTTCGGTGATAGCGGCCGGCACAGGGCGCATGCGCTGTAGAACCCAGTATGCTTTCTGAGGTCAACGACGTCGACGACGACGAACGCTTCTCATTTTTAGAGTCGGGTCTTCCACAGGAAGCCCGACTAATAAGGTATGTGATGATCAAGAGCTGATGCGCTCTGGGAGATACCGACACAACCGCTCTATGGACAGGAAAATACTGGGAACTGTCTTGTTCACTGCAGGGCTCTATCAAATTGCTGTCTGGCTTAAATTTGGGTAGGGGTATGCCGATGGGACTCTGAAATCGTTACCCTGTTTAATGCAAAAAAATATTAAATTTCCATATTACCCTGTTCAGGACAAATTTTAAAATTTTATATCCCTCTATAAGACAAATGAAACAAATTATCTATACAGTGTTTAAATCACATGTAAATGAAGTTGTGGGTGGTCAGGTAGGAGGTCAGGAATAAAGTGATTACAAACCGATTCGAGCAGAAACTCGAAAAACCATACCCTGTCCAGCGGATCATCTCCGTAAAGTCGATATACCGCCACCCCTCCTCCCTACCCCCTTCGATTCCAGGAAGGATTCATTAAAAGTGGTTTCTCTTATCATGGTGGCCTTCAGTAAAGCATTTTAGGTGTTTTAGCTGCAGAAAAGGTTTTTCAAACGTTAAGTAACTCGTTTTATTGTTATTCCGTGTTGCGTGACCGGTACTTTTATGTCGTACTCGGCGTACTTGTATAAAAGAGCTGAGGACTTCCTTTACTTGCTTCATATCGAATAGCTTTAGTTTGGTCACTATCATAGAACATTCTAGTGTATAATTCAAACTGATTTTACGTGTTTACATAATATCTGTTACGATAATTACATTCAGTACTAATTATAGATTCGTAACGAAGTGCCGATTTGGTGAAAATACTAGGAACGTTTAGTCCTCTCTACGGGAGACTATTTGCTGGCCGCCAGTAAAATTTTGATATGATAAATTAGAAAGGTATAGCTTGACTATGATTCAATTTTTATGCCAAAACTTTGTGTACCGGAAAGCATTTAGCTACCTTCAATTTGACCTAAATTAGCCTTGTGATTTTGAGGTCACACGAGCGCTACTTCAGATACTCAGAATATTTCTTAAGCGCCTGCTAGGGAAACAAATTTAGGTTCGTTCGAACGTCAACATAGTGGACTTTAATTGTTGCAAAATCAAAGTTTCGAAATTAATCGTCCTGTGGCTTTTTGAGAAGGTTTAAGATTGGCGAAATTTGCATTTTTTAATTGGCGCTTCCGGTCGTCCCGGAAGTGATTTCGAATTTGCTCGATTTCTCGGAAAATAAAAATCGCTGAAACTTTCTGGACTGATTTTCGAAAACACTTCACAATAAGGGTTATTTGAGTGAATTAAAATGAATTTCGATTTTTGCCCACTTGCATCGAATTTTCGAAAATTACAGACAACGGCTCTCAACTATTTCCTTCCTTGTGAAATCAGGCAATCTTCTGGTGGTCTTCCAGAATTGTAAAAACCGCCTTGGGAGTTTCTCGCCATTCGTTACAAACTGAAAACTTAGAGGCACTATGGGAGAAAAAGCTCTTTCATTCAGAAATGATCACCAAAGTTTATTTCTTCATTCTCATAACGAATGTTCTAGCGTATGAATTAAGTCAGATTAAAATAAGAAGGTTAATATGTGCTACTGATGAATTCTAAACTCACTAATGAATAATGGAGGTCTTCCAAAGCCATCAATTATTATACCGACGTATGTATAAATTATTATACCAACGACTTTACTGGATGATCTGGATACAAAGGAGTGCTACTTCTTGCTTCCATACGTTCTGTTTGATCCCATGGTACGATTTAAAAGCTTCAAAGAGGGTAGAACCAAGCGATGAACAACTAAACACCAAAATACATAAGTACCAAAATACCATAATACATACCAAAATACATTAATTTGCTAATGTCCTCCACGTGGAATGGTTTTCAGAAGACATTAGCAAATTAAAACTATTAAAACTATAAAATTATTCTCAAGAAAAATTCCTTCCCTGGCCATTTTATCGATAAAATCGTTAATAACAGCATTACTAAATCTTTATCCACCAGCAATTCTCCAAACAATGACAACACATGTATAAACACTCTTTATTTTAAACTCCCTTATATAGGAAAATTTTCGCAAATCACTCAGAAACGCATTCGCATTCTTCTTAAGCGGTACTGCGATAGCATTGATATCAAGATAGCGTTTTCCGCGTTTAAAATAGGTTCTTTGTTCAGTGCGAAAGATCCTATCCCTAGTGGGTCCCGCTTGAGCGTAGCTTAGAAATTTTCTTGTGCAGGCTGTGGTGCCTGCTATGTCGGTGAAACCTCTCGACACCTTACTATGCGCGTGTATGAATACCTTACTACGGATAAGGCCTCTCACATTTTCAAACATCTAGAGAGCTCATGGGAATGCCGGGCCCTATGCTCCAGTGAATCGCTTAAGATACTTGATCAGGCTAAACTGGCTTCCAATTGAAAATTAAGGAAGCCATTCATATCCTTGGGAAACGCCCTCCTTAAATCAGCAAGTCTTTGATGTAAATTTAAACTTTCATTATAATAATCACATACTTCAATGTTCTTTTGTTATTCATAGTGACAGATTATATATAAACTTATACGCTGTATACACACTAGGTCACTCTCATTAAATTACTTATGATGGCAGCAGCACTGCCGAAACATGTCTAAACTAAAAGTTGTCGTTATCTTCATCAAACTATCACATAGAGCTGGAATGACGATACGACTCCTACAAGAAATTGAACACATTCAAGACATTGCACACATATAAACAGGGGGGGACACATCCAGAAGCAATACGAACGAGCTCAAAGTCGCTTGAAAGCATCAATGTCACATTTAAATAATAGATCAAATCGGCTAACAGGTCCCATGGTTTGAATTGGGTGTTTACATTGACACGAAAACGAGGATTCATAAGAACAACATACAAAATGGCATTGCTTTCTTGTTCTTGTCGTAAAAATCATGTCGGTTGTTGTGATTGTGGGCTGACAAAAGGAGTTACTGAGTGGTCAAAATCGTTACGTGAATTCCCGAAGGTCAGCATTGACACGATTTCGAAGTGGTTGGATCAAGGAGGAAAGAATAATTATTATTTTTTTTCGAGAGGGATACGTGTACGATATGTACACAGCCGTTGGCGATCCGCATAGCTTTGTCAAAGCTCGATGCTACCGATCATTACGAAATAATGAAGAACCACACTACTTGAAGATAAGATTCAAGAATGGCATTAGAGCCGTGGTTTTCGGTGCACATTGCTCGTGTAAGGGAGGAAGTGGTGGACATTGCAACCATGGATTGGCATTGATTTATCAGTTGAACGATTACTTTTGCCTGAACGTCCATGATATACCCAGCGATGCTACTTGTACCAGTCGCCCACAGTCGTGGCATATTACTCGAGATTCACCTATTTGCCCATTGCCAGTCATGGGAACTGTTTATGCAAGAGCAGAGACCGACTGCAATGGAGAGCGAAAAAAAAGCCCTTTTGGATTTGTTTAGTCTTCCCGTATTAATAATCATTTGCAATTGTTATATTTTAATTGAAATGGAATAAATTGATTGATAGTTAAAAAAAGAGAACCAGTGCGATGTAAACTATACGATGTCAGAGGAGTTACTCTTCGATCTGGCTTAGGTAATGAGCATGTTAAGAGGCATGTAGGATTACTTAGACGAAGGGATAAACCTCCTCTTTTTTCTTATCTGTTAAGTGACCAGGAAGCTAGCTCGATAGTAAACACTGTGTTTGGAAATGTGCCAGTGGGTTCTTGTCTGGCATATCAAATGCAGGATTTTGGTCGTCCTAACACAGTGTTTGTGATCAATGCCATCCGTATGTTGGCCATTGGACAGGAAACATACACTTCATTCCCTGATATACCACTGGGAAACAGCACTACAACAAAACTATTTGATGTTAACTGCTTGAAGGATTTGAATGGTGTTGACTACACATCTGCAAGGGATTATTTTATAAGGAATATCTCCATAGACTTGACACGTGCACATGTACTTGAAAAACAACAACTGTGCTACAAGGGGAGTCTTCAGAATGGCTGGAACAGCACAATTTCAGAGTGACTGCCTCTAATTTTGGAAATATTTATTTCCGGAGACAGCAGCCTTCTGTGGCAATGGTTAAGAACATGTTTACCACCAAAAATGTGTCAAAGGTAAAAGCTTTTGCCCATGGCAAATCTAAATAAAAAGTGGCGAGGTCAATTAATGCTACAAAAATGCAAAAACAGGCACACAATTTTACTAAGTCGGGGTTGTCGTACATATTCCATATATGGTATTAACCTGTGCCAGTCTGGATGAGCAAATAGAGGCTCCTAACAAGCCAATAGAAGACAACAAGCGAATAGCGGCCCACAATCTCGTACCTAGTCTTACTCGGTACTGCTACTCGTAATGATTCAAAATGGCTGCCAGCGTTTTATCAGGTGTAAGTAAACCAGATTTTCAATTGTCAAAAGTAGCGACTTGGACAAATTTAGATTCACAAGATGCATGGATAAGGAATGCCCACACCAAGCAAGCAAAGGAAATGGATTTCATTGTCCACTGTGCCCAAAAGAAACGATATCGAAGGTGAAAGCTTCCAAAATAAAAGAGCACCACTCCACTGCAGTCCACATTGACAAGCGAGTCTCTGATCACGGAGGTGAGTGTGAAGAGTGAGCTATTTCTCTTTTATAATAAATATACGTGGAAATGGAAATGCAACTGATACAATAATCCAAACAGATATTAAATTTATAAATTTACATATAAATTAATGAGATATGGCTGTTATACACCTATCATCGGTTAATCCCTACTGGAGGAGGGACCCGGGCAAGGGAGGTGACTTTGCAAAAGGGCCTGTCGGAGTTGTTAATTTCAGATCTAGGGGAGTGGTGCAGGGGGTGCAAACCCCCCCCCCCCCTCCCCCCCTGGATGATCTGATATCTGCTGCATTATTGGTCCCCAGGGCCATCCGCGTGTTACCCCCGACAAATGACCCTGGTACAGGCTGAAAATGTGCGATCTTTTTCGTCACATTTTTTTACCGCAAAGCATCTTGGGAACTGTTTACATCATAGTTGGGCTTCCTGTGGTGAGACGGTTCGTTTGAATCGGTTTAAATTTGCCGTTCTTAGTTTGAAAAGGCTTTTCAGGAGATTTGTAGCTTCTAATGAAGTGTCATAAGCGAATTATTTGATATTTCCCGATGTTGTGCTTGAGCAACTTCAACTGAAGCCGTCCGAGCGCGACATTGGTCCGTATTCTCGCCAAAATTTGCCGTATTTTCAAAGCCGTTACTGATCGCTTCAGGGATACGAAAGAACAATTATTAACCGATATACTAGCCAAGTTTGAAGTCAATCCATATGCGAAATAAGTGCTGAAAAAATTCCCTTGAAAACAATGTTCAGCTTTTTCCTTGGGATTCGTTGAAGAATGCATTTTTCTGTCGAATTCGGCTCTGGCCTACCCCCACAGGAAATACATTTGTTTTTCGTGAACCAATCAAATAAAGTGTCTTAACGTTTTCTTCAGCCAATCATGTAACTGTTTAGTTCAGCCTGTACCAGGGTCATTTGTCAGGGTAACACGCGTATGGCCCTGGGGACGAGGTTGGGTGCTTGAGTTTGTGTATATCCTGATCATAAATGGTGCACCCACTGCTTTAAAAAATCCTGGATCCTCCCCTGAAATGTCCCTCCTAGAGTAATCTCCTTCGCAGCCGTTTTTGTGTCGTCACGCAAGTTCTCTGAAACTCCAACAAAAGCTCCCTCATTTCCCCCTCCTCCAGGGAGAAATAGACATTCAAACCATCAGCACCGTCAGCACCATCAGTACCTTCAGCATACACCAGCATCAACAGACCAGCATCAGCATCTAATCCAGCCAGTGATCCTGCTATCCAGCTACTAATTTCAGATTGGAGACTGTCAAAGTTCTTCCAGATAAGAGAGTGGAGGTGCATTAAATTTTTTTTTTTCCAATTCAGTTTTCTCAATCGAATTTTGAATGGAAAGATGGAAGTAATGCCTGTACTTTGATTCCACTGGTTCTTTGCCATTTACCGTATTCCTATCAAGTAACTTGTCTCCACCATCTGAAGGAAGCTTCCCAAACGTTTGGCTGTTTGTTCCCAATAGGTTACGCCATGAGGACTGGCAATTTTCATTATGAAAGAGAAAATTATCGTGCCAAATGGCTATCGGTAGAAGAAGCAATGGAGGTGCTTGGTACGACCCTTACCATTCTAGCGGGACCCTCCTTTCCCATTAAATTTGAAGATGATCATCCCCCTTCGACATTGATATTTCAGCTTTCTCTGTTAAGTTCAAAGAATACTAAGCAGGCGCACGTTCTTACCATGGATGGAAGAACCGTATCATTTTTTGTGTTAGACAATGATGATGTAATGGTAGTTGATACTCACTGTCACATTTCACAAAATACTGTGCATAGAACTGAAATTCTATGTTTTCCATCTACTTCAATGTCTGAATTGTGCTTGGAGATAAAGGTATGTTCCAATGCAGTAACCATTATGGTTCTTGGCAGCGAATTACATTGAAATAAACAATTGTGTACTGATCACTGTATTGTAAATAGCATATTTAGAGAGTGGTCCATATAATTAACCACAAATATTGATTCTCATGTGATCAATATTCCAGTGGTTTCCCACTTTGTGGGAAGTTGGTTCAACTCCAACGGGAATACTAACATGTATCGTGAGCTATCACTTTTTTATGCAATGTGAGATCTAAATAAATATCTGATTTATATATATAATGCAAAGTGATTAAAATCAATATAAATATGAACCTATAAATACAATTTTACACCAAAATTGTCTCAGTAAACATAAAGTGCAGATAAAGGTCTTTGTGACTGAATTTAAATGTAAAGTTATATTGTACATCTACAAACTAACAAAATAGTAATAATAATAATAAATATATTCATAAAAAAAATCAATAAATATTCTACAAATTAGTCATTCCGTCATTCATTTATGTGCTTCATTATTTATTCAATCAGCTGATTTATGACAGATCCAATGTTCGGTACGTCAAGAGTTCGTTTTTGTAGTTCATTCCTTTTTGTCCTGCTGTCCATACAAATGGAATTATACAAAGCAGTTCAATTCCTTCACCAAGAACCCCAGGTCACACTTGCCTGCTCCTCGTTTTTTTTCTTGTTGCCTTTGCCTTCCGAACAGTTATCAATTATTCCTTGTTTGAGCACATACATTTATTTATTTACACTGAGAATATTTTGAAACGCAAAATTTCCTCTAAAAACATCCTCCGCCGTATTGCGCCATTATGGAGCTTCCTTCTAATGCTGCATTGAGCCTTCCCCGAATATCGAAAAATTATCGAATAATCATCCCCCAGTCGTATATAAGCACGCCCCTCTCTCTCGACCACAATTTGGCACTATTCGAGATTTACAGTATAGACCTAGCAATGCAATGAGCAGTATAAGATATGATCCCACTCTCGGTGTCAATATACTGATATTGAAGTGTTTTTCATAAAATGGTATTTATGCAGGAACATTGCATACATGCACCATTGTTGGCCTTCTTCCGGCATGGGTGGAAAAGGGCCACTTCGCTACAAGAGATGATCACGATATAGTTTGTCCAGTAGTATGAGTATGCTCAGTGCTGTATGCAGTGTAAAAAGGCCAATTCGCTATACAAGAGATGATCACTATATATAGTCTAGTTATCACTATATATAGAGAGGTTATTACAGTTAGAGTTGTGTAATACGGCTGGATATTTTTACGAGTCTTGCCGTATTTTGACGAGCCGTAGGCGAGGCAAAATACAAATAGACGAGTAAAAATGTCCAGCCGTATTACACAACTCTAACTGTAATAAATTGTTTATTATACGACAACAAAATAAACCCCCCAAAAACGTCTTTTTCTTTGCTTATTTGTTAGCGTAAGCTGTTTTTGTGATTTGTTTGCAAAATGCGCGCGCTATCACACAATCGATGCACCATCGAGTGCGCGCTCGAGAGAGATTTTTCGTTGGCTTTTTTCACCAAAAAGATTGGATTTTCTTCATGTTTTCTATACAGATATCATTAAAAAGTAGTTGTTTGTTTCCCTATTCCCTTTAGAAATACTTTTCTGTCGTTGTATAGTGTTTTTTCTTTTTGCAATGAAAACCAAAACTGGTACAAAATATGCTGTGTTCAAAACCGGTTTTACCGGGATACAAGCCGGGTAATACGACAATCTACAGTGGGTAATACGCTCGGATATTTGGAGGATTTTGTGCCCTTTTATGGTAAAGTTACGTCACAGTCGTATAATAAAGTGTTGTAGTCTGCATGTGCTCGGTACTGTGCCGCAGTGTAATGGCCTTTTTGTTTTGGGGGCTAAAAGAGATGATGCCATCTATTGTAGGGTCTGGTAGTATGTATATATACTTGCAGTGGTGAATGCCGTCTGTTGAACGGTCTGGTAGTATGTATATATATACTCACGGCGCTGTATGCGCAGTGCGCAGTGCGCCACAAGACTTTAGTGTCACGTGCACCCCGACATAAAATAAAGTATATTATTTTATTTTATTATTTTATGGATACGGCACAAATTCATTCGAAATCCTAGACTAAATCATCACAGTCATACGAAATCTACTAAGCACATTTTACAATAATAGAGCGTATTCTCGCATTCATAGACACATCAAAGTGACGAATCGCTCGCTCACGGAGCCAGCGCGCGCTTGAAATAGTTTTTATTTCAAACTTTTTCCTTGTTTTCTTTTAAATATTTTTTTTTACTTCGTTATTGTAAACAACTCCAAACCATGTTGTTACATTTTCAGTCAATTGCGGGGATTGACTTGACTATATAAAAATAATAAACAATTCTAAACTTACATTTTCAGCTAAAGTCTGCCACCACTTCAAGGAAGTAAGTCCTTCCAACATCATCATGAAAATCAATCAAAGGTGCAGTGAAGCATGAAGGCCACCAAGAATGAGGTGCCCTGTACCTGGCACTGGCACTGAAGCATCAGGCAGCACTGCAGTATCGTGCACTGCAGTACGTTACGATAACGACGACTCCGCCGACGACGATGACAATGACAGCTTCAAAGTGTAGTTTTCACTCTACTTTTTATATACGCTTACTGGCATGGAGCGCTTTAATTGATTTGCATGTAACTTAATATGCAAAGAAAATTAAAAAGTTATATCTATGGACGAACAAATTGAAGCATTGATATGGGTAGGGTATAATAGGGCTTATATATAAATGACAACAAATATTTATATGCAACCATCATGTTTATATTTATTATATTTTCCATATTTATTAAACACTAAGCATTGATATCAGTGTGATAAAGTCGTGAATAAAATTGATATCTGATGAAGTGTCACATTTAAATAATGTCACATTTAAATAATTTAATAATTGTCCACTAGTAAAATTGTCTGGTGTCATGTATTCGCTAGGGACACGTGAGCTTTATATAAGTCATTCCCAATTTCATGTTGATTAGATTTTAAATCTGACTAAACGATAGAGCAGTATTTGCATTGCAAATACCTTCTGCAATTAATCTTGGTCGGTTCTCCGAGCAATAAATACTACGTTTCTGTATCTTCCAAATTTTGATAACTTGGATAATGTCATTAGTTAGCAATCCAGGATCACTTCCACCTTACGAAAGTGTCTGAGTAGTTCCGTACATTCTTTAGAACGGCTCCCTTTGAAATTCTTAAGCTAGTTTCTTGACATTTCTGATATTGAATAGTGCTCATTATATAACTTGTGAAATCAAGGAAGGAAATAAATTTGCATGCATTCATGCAGCTAGTTTGCATGCTTCTGTACATGCATGCAAATTAAATATGCATGCATGCAAATTAAATATGCATGCATGCAAATTAAATATGCATGCATGCAAAAAGCATGCATGCCTGCAGATTGAAGATGCATGCATGCAGAATAATGAAGGAATATGAAAATCTTCAAATATTCAACACCTGCCTACTAAACCAAGCCATGCTACTAAATCGATTACCAATTATTGCAGTGATGTTACACCATAAGTACAACAATATTATTTACGTACAATTTTGTAGCGTTTAATTGAAATATCAAGCTTTGAGGGTAATGATATTCTAATTTAAATATCAGCATTAACAATTTATGTCATTTTTTCTATGTACAAATATTTTTCATCCAAGTTGGTCATTTCAAGGATGTACCGCAGAGGAGGATGGTCACTTGTCAAGTGCTAATTACAATCAATCATTGCTCTTCAATTTCGTCTCACTTCGAACAGCACAAATTTCCATGTTTTGGTTTATGCCCCTCAAAAAAGTGTTGAAAAAATCAGGACAAAAGAAAAATTTCGCCTGATAAATAATCACGACAATTCTAGGACTATGGTCCTCCTCTGGATGTACCGATTAACACCAACTTTTAAATGCATTTCAATCCATTTCCCAGCAGTTATAGCAATATAAAGAGCATCACTTGTAAAGCTTTCTGTAGTCACTTGCTTCTCTCTAATGTCGATTATTGGAATATAGGTAGTAGGTTCATTTCTGCAACAATAAAATGAGAAAAGGAAAAACAAAATACTTCAAAACCTTGAGTCGCTGATCACTTACAGGCTGCCATCCCATTATAACATAATGTTTGTCAAACTGACATAAATGTTTACCTATCAATATATGAATTCATATGTACACCAAATTCCTTGTTTGTGGTTTTATCAAAGTCAGGAAAGAGATTGTTATTTGGGCTTTCATGCAGTTCTTTCATAGCTAGTACAACTTTCAAAAAATTCACAATAACTCCAATGCCAGTTATCCATTTCCAGTTAAATAGCTCACTGTGTAACTGTTTCTCTTATTTACCTTTATACAGGCCATTTAAACATTAAAAAAAAAATTAAGCACTCTATACTGAGAACATTATCTAAAAATTCAATCACTCTCAATGATGCCATAAACGAAGTGCTTAACGAAAATAAAGGTACAGTTGTATATGGGCAATTCCACTGTGACGGACATTACACCCAGAGAACATTTTTGAACTTAATAAACTTGTGTTCTATACATAACTTACGTAATTTTACATTTTATGTTTAAATACATCTGCCTTAGAGCCTTCTCTCTTACTTGTCAAAAGGTATTTTACAGTAGCTATTCCTAGTTGCCTGTTTTTTAAACTGAAAGGACCGTGACGGACATTACAGCTAAAACTACCATCGATTTGGATTTTGAATTTTAAAATTCCTGTGAATTGTGAGAAGTTTTAAGCAAACAAGTATTTTTTTGTATTTGACCATAAGTGAATGTTTCTTATTGAAGACTTATATTTCTCACAAGTTTATTCCTTTTAAAAAAATCGGGGTATATTTAGCGTGACGGACATTACACAAAACATGACGGACATTACACTCTGTGAATTGAACATTTAAAAGTACAAATTAAAAATAATTGTACACAATATTTTATCTTTATTTGTGATCATTATAAACTATTACTTGCCAAGCAATAGTAAACACCTTATAAAATCAAATTTCTTCAGTTTATTCTTCAATCACCTACATAAATTAGTATTGCTTCAAGTTGGTCAGCTGTATTGCTTTCAGAGTATGCTCAGAGCATTCTGTAAAAGTATAAACCACTGACCAGTTTATTCAGTCTTTCTAACATTTCTAAGTGCTCTGTAAGTACGTGATTTACACTGTAGTATTCAGTTAGTTAAATGGCCAAAACAGATGCTGAAAGGCAAAGAATATGTCGAGAAAAGCTAAAGCTTGAAACAGAAAGTTACAAGTCATACAAAGAAAAAGATAAAGAGAGGAAACGAATCCAAAGGAATTTTAGCAAATTCAAAGCCAGCAGTCCGTATGAAGCTGCAAGAAAGAAAATATTAAACAGAGAGAGATTCAGGAAGTTCCGGGAAAAGAAAAAAGAGAATCAAAGCTACAGTTCCCAAGAAAACGATTTATCCCAAGCTTACCAAACACCACAAGCTCTAGGAAAAGCATTGGTCAAGGTCTCAAAGGTTCTTCCTAAAAGCCCTAGAAAAAGAAAGGCTGTTGTCTTCAAATTGGCTAATTCATCAGGTTTTGTTGTTGGAAAGAAAACGTGCACTGGTAACAGAGAAATTGATGAACAGACAGTGAAACATGTTAAAGAATTCTATAACCTTGACTCCATCTCAAGACAAGCTACAGGAAGGAAAGACTTTGTCATTATAAGACAATTAAACAACAAAAAGCAGCAAATTCAGAAGAGGTATTTATTGTGGTCCTTACGAGAAACATATGGCAAGTTTTCCAAAGAAAATCCAACTGTTAAGATCGGGATCAGCATGTTTTGTTCCCTGAGGCCTTCGAATGTCCTGCTGTCATCCAATATGCCGAGAGATGTTTGCCTATGTCAGTATTACGAACATATAAAATTGCTGTGTGATTGCTTGCATAAAGAGATTGAGCACTTTCCACTGTACTCAGGATACTTTGTAAACAATTTTGTTTGCAATCCTGAGTCAGAGCTTTGCATGCTTGGGAAGTGTGCAAATTGCCCCAGCTGGTTTCAGGAAATAAGAGATAATAAAGCCAGCCTTGAAAGCCAAACGACATGGTATCAGTGGGAGCGCGTGGAACAGTTGGTCAAAGCCAAAAAAGGAAAAAGCGTGAAAAGTGTGAAAAAGATGCAGAAAGTCTGTAAAGAGGGTCAAGTTCATGCAAGGAGGATGCGAGGCCTATCCCATAATCCTTTGCGAATGAACTATATTATCAATTTTTCGCGTCACGTGACCTTGTCATTCGGTCGTTGATTTCTTGTAGGAAGGAGCTCTGAGAAACGGTGTTTTCAAGGGAAAAAACATACATTTCTTCATTCTGTCGACGTAGAATACACAGAAAACGTTTCTCTTGAAAGCTGTCCTTGTTTAGAGGTGAATATCGTACTGGAACGTATAAGTTTCCCTGAGAAAATGACGGAAAGCAGGATTTGTTTCTTCACCTACATGTAAGCTTACGGCTACGAGTACGATCAGTCGATTTTGCGGGATATTTTGAAGGATCACAAGTCTCCTGTTCTTCTGGAAATCCTAAGCAGCTGTGAAATAACGGTAAGTTATATTTTATACGTAAATTGAAGTCGTAAAACGTCGGCCTTTTCTTGTTTTGAAGTCAATATGTTGAAAAAGTCGCCCCTAATAATGTCGAGTAAGTGTCCAGAATCATTCTGTTACTCTCAACTATTCTCTAGATTTAGTCCAAAGCTTAAAACCTTCTGGTCTTACTTAATATTACTTTGTTTTCCTTTTATGTATATATTACAGACCATTAAGACTTACAGTTTTCTCCATGAATGAATAATGAAAATATGGATACATAAGCTTATACTCAGTATAACTTATAGTACTGGTACTCGAATGGTACTCACTGTGCCAGTGTTTATAGTCAAATAATATACCAATAAGCTTAATAAATTGCTCTATGGTTTTGGTATAGGTGGAACAAGGACAGAACTCTGAAGGCAACAATCTTTGATTTCAATGTCCTCCCTAGACAGTGTTCTATCTCCTAATGTGAAGCCTTGATTACAAAGGTGAAGATGATGAGGTTCAAGTACAGTACATCTTAGACATGTACCAGGTCTAATCCTGCTGGAACTGTAATACTGAACACCCAGACCAAGTACAGCAACCACTAGCTAGAATAATTATCTCATGCTAGAGAAGTAGATGATGATTCATGAATCGAGGCCTTAATATTTAGAGGATGATAATGATTACAAGTGATGATGATAATATTGAACACGAACAACAAGCAAGTCAGCTATTTAGTGAACATTTTGCATTAAAAAGCCCAGTAGTTATCATGAAGATTGCCAGAACGCACTGAGAGATGGTAAGAATAAGGAAATTTAACTCAGTCACTTCAGAACCCACCAACCCTAGGGATAAAAAATGCTACAGTATTACGGTATATTGTAGAATCTTTCATTGGTTGCCCGTGGCAACATGTTGGTTATATTCCAAGGCAAAAATTACAGAAATGGAAAAGTGCAATGCTAGGCAATGAACTGATTCAAAGTGTGCAGTTGATCAATCATTTATACATTTAGACCTTTTCACATAGCATAATTTACCTTTATCAAATGTTTATTTATTTTAACCTATACAAGATGCCAGTTTGTGACATCACATGAAAACTAACTTATTTATTAATTCACTACTATATACATGTATTAAATAAATATAGCTGTTATGGTTTCAATAAATTGTTTATTCAATAATTGATGGCAGTCTATTTACTGATTACTTTTCTCAATGGGGAACATGAAACCAGATGGAGATGTTTCACCAGCCCCAGGATGGTGATGTTCCTGTCTAATAGTTCTGACATTCCTGGCTGGTAGAAATGCTCTACCAGTCACAAATTGGACCAGACTTGGTCTCTGGTTTCTTCGTACCCTGTGAAGAAACAAGGTATTTCTGTGGGCCTGTCCACCTGCACCATCATCATCATCATCATGTCTGACATCAAAGTTGTCAAATGGATCTTCTCTGTAGTGTTCATTGGTTGTCCAATAATAAAATGGAAGGTTGGTATTGAGGTGTTTAGGAAACTCTCTGAAACAAAATATATCAAAATTCTGTGATGGCATCCTTGGAAATACAGGGGTATATTCTTCTGGGAGCGAGAAATGAGAGACAATATACCCCTGGGTTTCCAAAGATGCTGCAATGGCAAATACATCAAAATTAAAAAAAACAATGCTCACCCAGCTTGTACTAGATACTGGTCAATAAGCTTTGGGTATTTAAAAATATATAATGAATGTACTGCTAATCGTACAATAGTAGTACTCTCACATTACAGTACAGACACTGTGCAACATAATTTAGTACTAAATAGTGATAGAGTACTATTATTAATAAACAGTCATAAGCTACTGCACTCGCCACTGAGACTTGTATAAATGAAGCTTGCATATTCAATCAGCTTCCCTTAGCAATAAGGCAGATTTCTAATCTTGTGGAATTTAAGACCAAGGCCAAGTGCCATTTCAAGCGCTAGATAGTGTTTGCAATTAGTGTATTTTTACAATTTTAATCTTGACCTACATTAATTTTGTAAGAGTGAAAGCATTAATTTACTGTATATTACCATATACTGTGGCAAATATATATATTGAATACCGTATAAGCTTATATATCTTGTAACAAAAATAAATTGGCAAAATAAAAGGTTAAAAAAGACTCAATATGTATAGCTTTGCTGCAAGAGATCTTATGTCGTGGGGAATGTTTCCTGTAGGTTTCTGCAGCGTTTTATGCCTTTCACGGGAGTAATCGTGGTGTTTCTAAAGATCTCTAAAGAATTATAACAGAAATAACATATTTCTAATGTTTAGGAACCTCTAAGACAATATTATCAGTCAATATTTTCCCGTAGTACATGTGTGTGTACGAACGTAAGCCATATAGATTTGTTATTGTTAAGAGTCGATCGACCGTAAAAAGGCAATATTCATGGCTTCTGTTCAGGTCTTAAACGAGGGGACCTTAGGGGACCTTCGCAAGAATAAGCACCAACATCTACTCATATTTAAGGAAAACGGGGTATTTTCTCAAATGATTTCAATTTCAACATGAATTTTTGATGTTTTCTGATAGCTACTTGAGCATTTTCGAAGCGCTCAAAAAATTCATAAAATGTCGATAAATTTTAAAAATAAAAATAAAATTTACAAAAGCAACTCTGAAGCTAATATTGATAGTGGACATAAAGTAAGTATTAGAAAACCATTTCCTTACCTTTGCGTGGCCATTCGAACAGAAATCTCCTCGAAAACTCCAAACAAACATGAGTATCAAATCCGCCTCGACTCTGTTTTGATCATCGAGTTAATCAGTTCGCCCTAAAGCGCGCTCGCAAAGCATTAGTGGGATAGGTAGCGCATCCTCCTTGAGTTCATGATGCACTCAAGGATCTGGAAGATAAGATGCCATTTTTCCTTGAACACGTGTTTGTGAAGCGAAAACAAGCAAGATTTTTTGAAGACACGAAAGACCATCTAACAAAAGAAGAAGTTGTGATACAAGTTGATTTCGCTGAAAACTATACCTGTAAATTTCAAGATGAAATCCAAACTGCATACTGGGGTCAAGATCAGGTAACACTTTTCACTGTTGCTGTCTGGACCAAGACTGAGGGCAAGGTCACTTGCGATTCCCATGTCATTGTTTCCAATGAACTGAAGCATGATAAAAAATATGTTACAGTGTTTATGCACAAGGTTCTCAAGGACTTTGTGAAAAAGAGATACTCACATATTTCTAAAGCTTACATATTTTCAGATGGTCCTAGTTCTCAATTCAAGAACAAGTACGTTGCTAATTTCCTACACACACTCCAAGCTCAGTTTATGAATGTCCGGTGGAATTTCTTTGCCACCTCCCATGTCAAAGGAGTTGTTGATGGAATTGGCGGAACAGTCAAGAGAATGGTCTGGAATGCTGTATCCACAAGAAAGGTTCCAGTAGTCAATGATGCAAGGTCTTTTGCTAAAGTTGCCACTGAGTGACAATCTCTTACATTACATGTGAAGAGTTGGAAACAACAGCACTTTTACTTGCCTTGAAAATATCCTTCTCTACAGCACCAATACTGTCAGGAATTGCAAAGTTTCATTGCCTTGAGCAGGATGTAGTCCTGGTACCATGCAATACCCCACAAACTGAACACTGGTTTCTCCTAGCTGTTCTACCTAAGGAGAAATATGTTGTTGTATTGGATAAGTCTGGTGACTTTGTCAAACCAGCAGCTCTTAAAGCTCTGGCAAAAATGGGGTCACTTCTAAAGGAGCTTGACAGCAGCCTGGACTTGGGCCAGTGGAGATTTATTGTCAACAGAAAAGAGGATATTCCCCAGCAGAACAATGACTATGACTGTGGAGTTTTTACTTGCATGTATGCCAGGAGCCTTGTTGGCCACAGTCCATTGATAAGTCTATCCTGTATCTCTGCATATAGAAAGATCATGCTCTTAGATTTACATCTTAGTATTCTGCACCCATTGCCACCAAATAACATACAACCAGAGAAGTACTATGCTGTAGAGTATGAAGAAAATTATTATATTGGTAGAGCACTTTGCAGTCTGGCCAGTTCAAGTTCCTGCACAGAGTGGGTGCAAACCGTTTTGATTGGCCCAGACGTGATGACATTGAAAATGTCCACAACTCGTGTGTGTTCTATGGGCCAATTACTCTGCTAAACATTGGTCGCTTTGCTGTTCCAAAGCAAACTGAAATTGAGAAAATGTACAAAGAACTTAAAAAGCAAAGAAAAGTTTAGAATTGTGATCTTTTAGTCACATAACATCTGAACATTTGTGATTCTTGAAAAGGATATTGATTTATTTGAGGTGATTTTCCACTTGTTACCATGGTAACCTTCCATTTTGTTGATATATTACAAGTTGATATTACAAGCATATTTTAAAAAAAATTCTTGGGCGAGCAACATTTAAGTATTTTATAGCTAAGAATTATATTGGTCTAATTCTTAACTATCTACTTCTTTTACACATGTATCTCTCTTTGGCCTAGCATTCGTGACGGACATTACGTGACAGACATTACGTATCTTTTGTCCTTTTTTCTAAATAAAGAACTAAGTTGAACATAAATAATAATGACTGAAATGATGAACCTAACAAACTAAAAGAGCATCAGAAGTAATATAACCAACAGAGTTGAATCTTGTCTGAGATAGAAAAAACCTTCCCATTTCGTGACGAACATTACATAGTACCTGTGGAAATTTTTGTCCAGAATCAAGTACAGAAGTAGTATTCAAAAGTTGTAATTATCAATTTCTAGCAAACACTAGGCTTGGTAGCTACCAATATATATGTGTAAGTGCACTGATTTCATTGTGGTCTCTTGGGTATATTGCCATGAAGTTGTATGTCTTGATAAGTGGTTTCTCTCTATTTCTTCAGACCCGACATGGGAGACCCCCCAGGGAGTGGGTGTGGCTCAAATACAACATTGTATACTTATTATGAATACTTTAAGGGTTACTCTTCTTAATGGTATAGAAATCACTCAAAATATATTGGTTTTAATAAAATCCACTTTTCCACTTCTCATGTGGAATGGCCCATATACTTTTACTCGGGCTACCACATCGGGCTACCTGTGGTAGCACAAGTCTTAAAATGCAAACGATGTCGTCGTGTCACAAATCTAGGCCCTCACGGTCGTGCAGAGGAAGCTGATTTAATTGCTTTAAAGTGAAACCATGGCAACCATCACATGCTCATGTTCGAACACAACCGTCATATTAGAAACACACGAAGCGAGGACAGTAGTATATATAGATCAGTAGAGAAAAAACATTGACAAACTACTTGCTGGTCCACAGACTTTAATAGTCCATGAGCCCAGACCTCAAAAATAGCATTTTAGTACCATCTGGGGGGGCAAATTCTATCATGCATTTTTGAAATCCCTAATGATTCTAGTTTATTTTGATGTATGATAGCCTTGTCTACGATGTAGCTTTCATTGGATTTCAAGGTATTATGTATACATCCCTCAGACCCATTGATTGTACGTTTTGGCAATATCTCTCCATTGTTATATCTGATAACTTGTACTTTACTATGTCTATTTGTGTTGTAATGACATGTTTTGTTGATGCTTGACTTCTGAATATGTTAGTCTACAATATTAGCCCAAATAGAGATAAGCGAGAGACATTTGGTTGCTATGGTAACGTGATTTGGTGTACAAACGACACATGAAGGTGGAAATTATAGATTATTATCTAATTATAATTACATTTTAAGGCTCCTTGACAATTTGATGCATACAATGGAAGGTTTTGTTATTGGTGCATAGGTAAAACTGAGGAAAATTATTTATTTGCTTGTCAAAAATCGACACTAAGTGCTTCGACCCCCAGCAAAGGTGAATAATATCACCATCACTTTAACTAGAATCCTGCCAACTTAATCGCTCATATTTATTTGGTACATTTGTACGTAGAAATATTGGTATTAGTTATCTAAGTGACAGTTCAATACAGACGCTGCTCTTTCCATAATTCGAGCTAAATTGGTTCAAATGGAGTCGGCTTTATTATAGTTTACTTCAATTGTGATCACAGCATGGACAATAGAGTCGTTTTCGTATGAGGAACAATAGTTTTTTTTCCGTAGGAGTGGAAAGTGGTTACGGTTCGGTTCGTACCGTGCAGTGATGGTGTCGTGCGGTGACCGTGCCGTATCTAAGCATTCGGATTGGTTGAGCAGTGATTTTGCGCGCTGTGATTGGTTGAATAGAAAGTCTATAAAGTCCGTAACTCTGTGCGGTAGGTTTCCCACTCATACGAAAACAACTCTATAGTCTTTGCATGACCCTCAAGATGGATGGACAGCATATGGTGGCTCTTTACTGGATTTGCAACCCAGTACATAAGGTGTGGAAAGTGTTTGTTTCCAATTGTGTCCTGAAGTTAGCAGAAACCACAGAAGAGCTTGATATAATGTGGAAATACTGCCCCACTGCCTGACATGGACAGTGGCCGGAGCAACCAAAACTTGAGATGACAAGAAACGTGAACGAGGAATATAAAGCCGGCACTGAAATAGCTTTCTTCACCACAAAACGTGCATGAGCCAGACGAGTCGTATCAACGCATGGGCCCAATGATGTGTGAACAGCGCCAGAGGAAAGACATCCCGAGGGAAAGAAACAAGCCCATTGAAGAAGGAAGACCTCACAGACACAAGAGACCACTGGGTAACGACTGTCCAAGCTAGAGACCCCAGGTTGGAAGGTCGATCTACGTCGAAGGAGGAGTGTTCACGGAAGAGGTCGATAAGGCATGTGCATGAGAGCATCAACCATCTGGGTGACGCCAACACAATGGCAGCAGTTAAAGAGCAGTGGTGGATGCCGCAGTTGAGTTCCAAAGTCAAGAAAGTCAAAATCAGTTGCAACATATGCAAAGTATGGAGCAACAACAACACTTGACATACCTGAATTTCTCACTGAGGGAGACAGCCCGTTTTAAACCACAGGGATTGACTTCGCTGGACCATTGAAATACAAGATTCACAAGAAAGATGGAGGCAAGTGCTATATTCTAGTCTTTACTTTACGAGCTGTACATATGGAGATGACCGTATCTCAAACTGCCGACAAGTTCCAGAGGAAGCTAAACACGTTTGTCACCCAACGTACTAGACCATGACTCATTGAGACAACGCTGCTGTCGTCTTCAAAGCAACCGTCACGTGGATCAGGAATCAGCGCGAGTTAGATGGCAGTTCAACATATCCAGTTCCCATGGTGGGGAGGAATGTATGAGAGACTGATCAGAGATCATTAGACATCAAAGACCTTATACAAGACGATGGGAAGGACCTTGACTTTTGAGCAACTATATGTAGAAGCAGTAATCATGGACATCAAAAGACACGCGAATAACTGTCCCTTAACGTACGTGGAGAGTGATGCTGGTGAAGAGCAGATTTTAACCCCAATGTGATGATCAGCTGGGGACAAAATGCTCACACTTTAGAAGACATAGAGCGATGGACAAGATGTGTGTCAGAGATGGAAGAAAGAGTACATCCATAGTCTTATGGAGAGTCATCGTATCAACAAAGGCACAGGCAAGCACCGTACCCCGATGTAGGAGAAGTAGTACTCATTGATGGAGACGCAAAGAACAGATGTGAATGGAAGAAAGGACGTGTCATGAGACATATCAAAGGAAGAGATGGTGTGGTCAGGGGAGTAACCCTCCTCCACAAGGGCGACCATGGTGTGCTCTCTAGAGGTGAAGGCACCTGTCAACCTCTGGTGAGTACCAATCACAGATGTACCAGAGTAACGACGAAGCATCAGAGCAGCAGCAAAGGACGCTAGTTCAAGGATACAGATACAGGCTATAGGAAGAAGAGTTGAAAGTATAAAGACTTTATTGCCCTGATATACAAAATTCAACCGTATCATATAAAACGAAAGTAGAAAATGAACTTTAGTAGCCTTGGCTATGGGGATTTTACATTTTGCAATAATAGTTTTTGGGTGGCCCCCACTCAAACTTAACATGCTTTTCAGTGACCCCCCAAACTACACACTTTCAGTGGATACTGTGGATACTAAACATCATGACTCCTGGCTCCTTCCACAGTAGTAATACATATTCGTTCCCCGAAAGTAAGGGTCCAAGTGTGCAGGATATTGTTGTTACTGGGAACTGAAGCCCTCCTTTAATTATGCAGTAGAGAACCTGCTGATCCACGTTTTCTATTCTGATTGATGTAAGCGGATGTTCAGTCTAGATGGATCCCCCTTTCCGAGTCTTTGTCAAATATTTTCGGTAACGCCCTAATTGGTACTGGAGAAAGTGGCTGGCCCCCTCCTCCCCATAGCTCCCCATAGCTCCCCCCCCCCCCCCCCCCCCCCCCCCATCAGATACATTATGAACCCTTTAGGAGAGTGTGAGCGGAAGTTGATTCTTGTAAAGCTGAGAGATGAGGTTCCTGTGTTATGATTTGATATGTAATCTGATAGGGGGTATTAAGCGAGAGTATGCATTCCCGTGCATGTAAGAGTGAAGCGAGAGCGAGCGAGTAGGTGAAAATAACTAGTGCTTTACAATGTTGATAAAAAGTGATTGATGGGAAATTTAGTATTCCAGATCAAGTCGGAACATTCCCACAAAACAGATAATTCACAACAAATATAAGCAAGTGCTCCACGTAACACTTTTTTTCGAACATAAATAAATAAAGCTAAGGGCATTATACGCCATATATAATTTATGAAAAAAGTAGTCATGTGACCTCTTTCGATCTGATAAATTGTTTTACATACGTACAGTAAAAAGCCATTATTGTTTTAACAACTAATTTCGTTGACGTTATCATTTTAAAAACGTAAAAATCGCCGCTTATTTGGTCAAATTCATGCGAGCCTCGTTTTCATGCTGAAGGATATAAGGGAGAAACTTAAATTGCGAATAATTAGAGCCCGCTACAATTTTGCGAAGGCTATCATATGACATTTGACACACTTTAAGGTCATAATCAAAATAGTACTACTAAGAATTTGCCCCCTGATATGGTACTAAAAAAAACCTGGCTCATGGACTATAAGAGTGAATGTCACCAAAAACCGAGGAAAATACAAATTTTGTGGCAAAGACTGAAAAATCGATTTCGCTCATATTACAAAGTTAGATAGGCTAGGGTGTTACTAGAATCGCTGTGTAGTTAGTTTAATGAAATAGCATTGTGTTTTCGAGAAAAACGCAAACTCTTGATTCCCGTCGAAAATCGCCTATGAAGACAACAAATTGTGACTCGAGTTTAATCGTCTCTCAGCACAACATGAGCCACGCAATCGCTCTAAAAATACCACCACGTGTTATACGATCTCTAATCTTACTGACTGTGTGATTATCTGGATAATTGCTCAATATTTTGCGTGACAGGAAAAATATTTTGTAGACCTACATTTACGTTGACCGAAAGTATGCTCCAATAAAAAATATATTTTCACCATGTGGTAGTGCTCGAAATTGTTTGAGCAACAAATGAATGAAAACTGGAATGTTATCCTCTCAAATACTGGAGAGATCTACCTGGGCAAATGAATTAGCGTAACGGGAGAGTGTTTTGAAATCAGTTGAAAATTAGCATTTTCTGACCTTTGAGGTCATCACTCACGCTTCGCTCTTGTGATACTTCCGTACTTTGACCACTTTGACCGTTTCAAATAGTTTGTATTAGCTATGAAATTGTATTTTAAAAGTCTTCACGAAGGTTGAAGGAAATTCTTACCTCATCTGAAGCGAAAACCTGATCGAGAGTCGGAAATGCAATAGATGGCCATCTTACAATCACAAGTATATAACTGTCAACACAGGAATTCCTCCATAATTCATGAGAATTTCCACTCATTGAAGACATCAATGGCATAATAAGTTACCTTGATTGGTTAATATCAATACCGGTTGTAGAATTTTAAAACTGATTTGAGCTCAGAAGACTGAAATCGAAGGCACTTATGCTAATTATTGCCTGTCAATCATGTCGTTGTACGAGGTTTCTATTTTTAAATTCATCAAGCAAATCTCAGTTTTTTTGATATACTCCTTAGTGTTACCCTGGTTCCAGAGGTGCTTTACATATATTATCGGCTTAGCGCCTCTGGATCCAAGGGGCTGTTAATGTATACTACAGTTTGTAATAATGGTGGACGACTCGAGGAGACTTCCCATGTGAAAGGGGCGGAGATGATCGTCGTCTCTTTTAGGGGTATAAATTATGGATGTTGGTATCACTTGGTCACGATGGAACGACAATATTTTTAGCCATCAATGTATCATTTAGGGTTGCACGATAAAAATAAAAAAAAGGCCGTCATCATGTGCTGGCTAATTATTGTATAGAAATATTCATTACGAATTGCCAGTATCAAGCAGTATCACCAATTGGGCTCCCATAAGGGGAAGGTCGTTTACACTTGAATTTTGCCGGTGCATAGAGTTCATATAGAAGAAACGACGTGGTATTTATGCTGCTGTCAGTATACTGACAGAAAAGACACGGACTTGTACTGGCTTCATAACTTTTATTTCTTGAAATAGAGAATAAGTACGTTTTACTATATCTTGAAAGCTGCTCTTAGATAGGGCGCACCACTTGTATCTTGTAAACTGTTCTTGTTAGTCATAGAACGTGGCATGGGGTCGTGACCACTTTTGTTCATAGAGAGATGACGTGTTGCTTATATCTTGATAACTGTTCTTGTTAGAGATAGGGCGCGGCACTTGTATCATGGCCACTTTTTTCAGAGATAGGGGACGTGTTGCTTATATCTTGAAATCTGTTCTTGTTAGAAATAGGGCGTGGTACTTTTATCTTGCAAACTGTTCTTGTTAGAGATGGAACGTGGCACTGGGATCGTGACCACTTTTGTTCATAGACAGATGACGTGTTGCTTATATCTTCATCACTGTTCTTGTTAAAGATAGGGCGTGGCACTTGAATCGTGACCACTTTTGCTCATAGAGAGAGGACGTGTTGCTTATATCTTGAAATCTGTTCTTGTTAGAGATAGGGCGTGGTACTTTTATCTTGTTACTGTTCTTGTTAGAGATAGGGCGTGGCACTTGTGATGACATATCGTCGTTCTGTCATATCACACCCAAATCATCACGTTTCGCGAAAATTTCCGCACGGCAAAAAATGAAATCAACCTCATCTTCAGCACCCATGAAAGAAATGATTGCAGTTAGTTTACAATATTTTTACTGTATGAAATTATTTGCGACTTGCTTTCAGTCTTTACTATCAAAACCACAAACTCCACCAGCGATAGAGTTAATAGATTTAAAACTACAACACACATTCATGTTTCTTTCCCGGGGGGGAGGTCCCGGGGGGGGGAGGTCCCGGGGGGGGAGGTCCCGGGGGGGGGGAGGTCCCGGGGGGTTGGGAGGGGACTTCTATGTGAGAGGAGCTGGGACGATCGTCGGAACATTTGAATTAAACCTCTCAAGCAGATCACTCTGGGCGTGGCTTAAGCTGTATTTGACCCCTAAACGATATCATTATAAAGCAGGCAGACAAATAAGAGCTTTAGCCGCCAGTACAATATGGCGGTCTTTCTATAATTTTTTGCGTGCAACCCCAAACGATACATTGATGGCTTGAAATATTGTTGTTCCGTCGTAAACAACCCTAAGTGCTACCAAAACCGTAATTGTTAGTCTGAGTCGAGAACCTCACAAAATGGCAACGGCTTATTTTATCAAACTCCTTCGCTTTCATTGGTTTACATACATATTATTACAATACAACAATACAATACATCCTCGTCGCCAATGTGTTAAAGTGAACCGAGATACGGTGGATTTAAACAAACTTTAATCTGAAACCAAGTACGGTAACAAACATGGCAGCTCCGAGAAGCACGAGGGAAAACTGACACGTGACTAGGGCCCAGGTTACTACATCCCTCCACCCTAGTTTAACAAACGTAACAATAAACAAATGTCATTGGAAACGCTCCGGAGCTCTATGCTCCCTAATGGGGTAACGGCGTTCCAATGAAGGACTCTTGGGAGTACTTCCAGACGGTGAGACGGGGGGAGCTGTGTCCTTAACTTCAAGCGGTAACTCCTCTGTCTCTGGGGAATCTTGGCGTGGTAGTAGCTGGTCGTGGTGGCGTCTCATGACAGTACCATCTTCAAGTTCTATCTTTTCTGACACTGGACCACTTTCTTCGATAATGATACCGGGTAGCTACTTTGGTTGTCCAGAATAATTACGAGCTAGGACCTTGTCGTTCACTGCTAAGGGTCTTGCTCGAGCGTTCTTGTCGTGTTGCTTGATTTGGTCGTCTTGGCTTTGTTGGACTTTTCTTTCTGTGTCTGGTTGAAGAAGATCTAAGTGTGATCTCAGACGTCCCCATCGTAGTTGCGTTGGTGTCTCGCCGGTAGTAGTTTGAGGAGTGTTACGGTAACTAAATAAGAACCAAGACATTTTTGTCTGGATGGTGTCATCCTGTTGCTTCTTCATACCTTGTTTGAAGGTCTGTACCGCCCGTTCTACCAATCCGTTAATCGCAGGGTGGTAGGGGGACGATGTGACATGTTTAATTCCATTCCTCTTGTTGAAGATCTTGAACTCTTCGCTGGTGAATACAGAACCGTTGTCAGATACAATCATCTCCGGTAGACCATGGGTGGAGAATGTCATTCTTAGTTTCTCAACGGTTGATTCTGTAGTAGCTGAATTGACGATGTGGATGTCTAACCACTTGGAATGTGCGTCGATGATGAGGAGGGACATCTTCCACATAAATGGTCCTGCAATACAATACAATACAATACAACAATAGTGGTTAAAGTGCAACTAACCCCTATGAGATTGTTTTAAAAATTATCAAATATGCATATTGAGATTTCAAACCTCTATAACTCATAAACGCAAGGTGTTGCGGCCAATTTATATTATTGTTCAGTTTTGTGTTTTCCTTTGGGATTTAGAAGTATTCGTCTTTTGTTTTCCGTCCTTTTGTCATTATGCAAAGTTCTAGTGGTTTATTTCCAGTTTTAAGCATAATTAGTTAGTTCAAGTTCGTCTTTGTAAGCTCAACGTGTTTGAACCGTTACGTTATAGTAAAAGGATGAAACGCATGTCGACCGTTAGAGTTTATTTTCCTACAACATTCATGGTTCAAACACGTTGAGCTACGTTACGTTGGTTCAAACACGAGTAAGCTAGATGGCAGAAAGTGCTAGTGGAGCTAGAAGAAAGTTTCCTAACTCGAATTTAGACCAGGATGGAATACGAAGAGAAAAGGCTATTACAGCTAAAAGATCTCGAGGTGGACATCTTGGACGAATGACATTTCTATACAACCAAATGGAACAACTCATGGTAGACTACAACAACGTAAACGCCGTGAAACTCTTAAAAGAAGAGTTAGATAAAAAGTATCAGCATTTCGTGGATTCGAATAAAGATCTATTGGAATATCTAGATGAAGATTCAAAGACACAAAATGCTATCCAGACTTACGAAAGTCAAACACAAGGAAAGTTAGAGTTTGACGCATATTACCGAACATGGCTCGATCGAACGGAACAACAAGAAGAACAAGTACCTCGTCTAAGTGATCAACGAAGCCAAGCAAGCTGTAAATCAAGCTCAAAAGGCAGTATCAAATCTAGCCGTTCGAGTTGCTCAAATGCAAGTACACATAAGAGCAACAAGATTAAAGAATTAAGAGCTAAACGCAATGTGGCCAAGTTAATAGCAAATCAACTTAAAGTCTCGCAAGAATTGGACAAGAAAGAATTTCAAATACATCAACACCGTCAGTTTCTTGAAGTGCACCACGAAATAGAACAAGCGGATGTTGAAAGAAAGGTTTGGGAGGAAGAAGTTGATTACGAAGATGTCCTACAAGAAGATTCGCCAAGTCAAATTCAGCCTTTCCTCTTTAAGGACATCAACCCATTTCCGAGTTTCTATGGTCTCTCTATGGTAGACGATCTAGGACAAGCCAAAGAGAAAACTGACAAAGTGCCAGCTTCCAAAGCCAATATAACCACCAAGTTTGATTTCCCAGCCTTTCATTCTCCTTTGGATGAACAACCTGTCTTCAATAAAGAAGAGACTTCATCTATATACATACTGGTGTTCCTCACGTACCTGCCTACGAAAACCCACCAGTCTTCAAAGCTGCAAATGCCAAATCTGACAACCCATACCAAAGACATTCTGAATTTGAACGATTTATCCAACTTCAAGAATCGATGATGGAGTGTCAGAAGAAGCTGATCAACCAGCAAGACCAAAGTAGTGAACGTATTGCTACAACCATCAGACATGGATTTGCTCTACCTAAAACAGAATTAATGGTCTTCAGTGGCGACCCTCTGGATTATTGGACATTTGTTAGATTTTTTGACAACAACATTGTACAGAACACTTTAACAGATGCTGAAAGATTAACCTACCTGCTACAGTACTGTTCAGGAAAAGCCAAAGAAGCTATAAAAAGCTGTGCTTCTTTAGATCCATCACATGGTTACCAAGAGGCTAGAAAAATCCTTTCTACATGTTTTGGCGACCCATACCACATCGCAGTGGCTCACGTGAACAAGCTAACCAATGATTCTCCTATAAAACCATTTGACAGAGCTGGTTTGATGGACTTTGCACTTCAATTGAAATCATGTGAAAACACGCTTGCCGCAATCGGTTTTCTCGATGAAGTTAATAGTTCAGATAATCTTAGAAGAATTGCAGAAAGGCTTCCCTTCAACTTAAAGTCAAAATGGCTGTCAAGATCACGATCCCTACGACTGGCATCCACCAGGCCTAGAATACAGCACCTGTCCCTGTTTGTTCAAGAACAGTCTGAAGAAGCTAACGACCCTGTATTTGGTGATATTATGGTTCCTAGAGCAAGGAATAAAGAAATACAGATAAAGAAACCTGCTGCACAACAAGGTACTCTTCGCAGTGCTACAACAATGACAACACAAGCTCAACAGGATCAAAGAGAAAAGCCTGACTACTACCAACTACCAACAAAGAAAAAGGGTAATTGTCCTGCGTGTGAAGGTTTTCATAGCCTGCAGAGATGTTACAAGTTTAAAGATATGACGAATGATGAACGAGTCAAGATCTTAAGAAGTGATAACATTTGCTTCAATTGCTTTACAAAGGGACATTATGCTGTTGGATGTGCCCAACCTCCTGCTTGCACAGTGGAAAACTGTAGATCAAAGCATCAAAGCATCATGCATAGATTTATCACCCCTCCTACAGCTAATGACAAAGAGAAAGAACAGAATGGTACTCAGTGTAACGTCATCGGGTCCGGAGATCATAAAGAATCTTCCTCTATCTGTAAAGTTTTTCTTAAAATAATTCCAGTAAAGATCAAGAATCAGCATGGCGAGTGCGTAGAGATTTATGCTCTGATTGACAGTGGTTCAGATATTACCTTGTGTGACAAGCAACTGTTGACTGACTTAAAGCTGGAGAGCAAAGAAAAAAGATTTGTTATGACAACTCAAGAGAAGAAGAACAGCTTTAGAGTCGGAAGAGAAACTTCTATCATCGTAGAAGCCATGGATGGTAGGTCTGCAATCACAATTCCCAGAGTGTGGGCGATAGAACCTCTAAACGTATCAGAGAACAGTATCCCTACGAAGAAAGACATAGAGAGATGGCCACATTTGCAAAACATCGACATGCACATGCCTCGTGATCGTAAAGTGAAGTTGTTAATTGGATGCAATGATCCTGAAGTCTTCTTTGCTTTAGAAGAGAGAAGAGGAGAACCAGGAGAGCCATATGGTGTGCGCACTCCACTTGGATGGACTGTGTTTGGCCCATCGGAGAAGATATCAGACCAAACGTCCTCTCAAGTCTATTTTGCTACAACTGAAGATTCCGTTCAAGACGAAATTTCTCTTGAGGATCAAAGTCTTGCTACAATGTTAGAAAGATTCTGGACGTCTGACTTTGGAGATTCCCTACTAAGCTACAAGCCTTGCATGTCAATTGAAGATTCCAAAGCTCTTGCCATCATGGAAAAGTCAGTTAAGAAAGTAGAGGGCCATTACCAAGTCGCATTGCCTTGGAAACACCAACCACCTTGCATGCCAAACAACAGAGTCCTCGCTGAGCATAGACTGAACCCGTTAAAGAGAAAACTTCTAAAGGACGAAGACATATCCAAGAAATACTGTAAAACGATGAACGAATATTTTGACAAAGGATTTGCTGTAAAAGTACCTGTTGAAGATCTGAATGTTAAAGAACGACCAGTTTGGTTCCTGCCTCACCATGGAGTCTTTAATCCACAAAAACCTGAAAAGCTTCGCGTGGTTTTCGATTGTGGTGCCAAGTACTGCGGAACATCCTTAAATGATCAACTCTATCAAGGCCCTGATCTGACGAATAATTTACTGGGAGTTCTCACTCGTTTTCGCCAAGATCCCGTAGCAGTGGTTGCCGATATCGAAGCCATGTTCCACCAAGTGCAAGTGGATCCAAAAGATCAAGATGCACTCAGGTTCCTTTGGTGGCCAAATGATGATTTGTCGCAAGAACCTGTCCAGTTTCGTATGCGCGTACACCTCTTTGGTGCCACATCGTCGCCAAGCTGCGCCAGCTTTGGTCTAAGAAAGACCGCAGAAGACAACAGAAATGAGTTCAGCGAAACTGTTATTGACTCTGCATTAAGGAACTTTTACGTAGATGATTTCTTGAAATCTGTGAAAACAGTAGAAGAAGCGAAAGATATGGTTCGAGACATGACAAACCTTATGGCTAAGGGTGGCTCCCGTCTGACGAAGTGGCTAAGCAACAAGAAAGAAGTTCTGCAAGATATCCAAGAAAGTGAAAGAGCTAAATCCATTTCTTCTTTGAATTTGGATCTAGACAAGCTACCTACAGAAAGAACTCTTGGCGTTCTCTGGGATGTCAATAGAGATAAGTTTATATTCAAAATCGCCTTGAAGGAAAAGCCAAGAACAAGAAGAGGAATTATTTCAAGTACAAGCTCAATATATGACCCTCTTGGCTTCCTTTCACCAATAGTATTACCAGCTAAGAAATTACTCCAAGATCTGACAAGAAGAAGCCTTGGGTGGGATGAAGATATCGAAGAAGAAGATTCCATCAAATGGGAAAGCTGGTTGAAAGACATCCCAAATCTTGCCGATGTTACTATTGAAAGATCCATTATTCCAGAAAACTTTGGTGACTTACAACTGGTTCAATTGCATCACTTCGCCGATGCATCTGAGACTGGTTATGGAGCAGTGACTTACAGCAGAATAGTCAACGTTAAAGATAAAATCCATTGTGCATTTCTAATGGGAAAGTGCCGCCTTGCTCCAATCAAGACAATCAGCATACCCCGACTGGAGCTGTCTGCAGCCGTTCTATCAGTCAAATTTGATAAATTTCTCAGAGATGAATTGGATATTCCCATTTACGAGTCGGTATTCTGGACGGATTCTACTACAGTGCTTGGATACATAATGAACACTACAAGTCGTTTTCACACGTTTGTAGCAAACCGTCTCGCAGTCATTCATGATGGTTCACAACCTACTCAGTGGAGATATGTTCCGTCAAATTTGAATCCAGCAGACAGCGTTACCAGAGGTCTTACAACTACAGACTTACACGATAAAGAAAACAGGTGGCTACAGGGACCCAAGTTTCTCTGGAAAAGCAAGGACAGCTGGCCCTCGATTCATCCTCAACCTGTTGACGAAAAGCTGCTTGAAACAAAGAAAGAGCACCAGACGTTTCTTGTTTTGAATCCCAAAGAACATCATGGGCTGGACAAAGTCATCAACTACTATTCCTGCTGGTATAAGTTGAAGAAATCAATTGCTTGGATCCTTCGGTTCCGAAGATGCGTCACTTTCAAGAGTCAAGGGAACATAGAATGCCCTGATTTAAAGACAGGAAGTTTAACCTCCACAGAAGTTCAATTTGCTGCGACAAAGGTAATCAGACATGTGCAAAGGCAGTCCTTCAAAGAAGCTTTTAAATCACTGGAAGTATCTGAAGGCAAAAACACAAGACAACCTCAAAGAAAAACTCTAAGAAGATCTCTTGGTTCTCTCTACAAGTTAAATCCTGTTGTAGACAACGATGGTATGTTAAGAGTCGGAGGAAGATTAGACAAGGCACATATCGACTACAATGCAAGACACCCACTTATTCTTCATGGGAATCATCACGTTACAACTCTTATAGTGAGAGATTGTCATGAGAACATTGGTCACTCAGGGCAAAACTTTGTACTTTCTGTTTTGCAAGAGAAATATTGGATTGTTAACGGAAGATCGATTGTACGCAAGGTCCTCAAAGACTGCATGGTATGCAAGAAGAGAGACGCAAAGCAAGGTGAACAGATAATGGCTGATTTACCTAAAGATCGACTGACTCCAGATAAGCCCCCGTTCACCTATGTTGGAATTGATTACTTTGGTCCACTTTATGTGCGTCAAGGCCGAAGTCAAGTCAAGAGATACGGATGCCTTTTCACTTGTCTTAATATCAGAGCTATACACATAGAAATTGCTCATAGCCTGGATACCAGTTCCTTCATAAATGCCTTACGAAGATTCATTAGTCGACGAGGCATTCCTGAGCAGATTCGTAGCGACAATGGTACAAATTTTGTTGGCGGAGAACGAGAGTTAAGAGAAGCCATCGAGAGTTGGAATCAACACAAGATTGATGATTATCTTTGCCAAAGAGGTATTGTATGGAAGTTCAATCCACCACTCGCTTCACACATGGGAGGAGTATGGGAGAGGCAAATAAGAACCATCAGGAGAATTCTCAAGGCCCTACTCAAAGAACAATTGGTTACAGATGAAGCACTAGTTACACTTATGGCTGAAGTAGAATCCATTGTAAATTCTCGTCCCATCACTCCATTGAGTTCTGATCCCAACGATTTGGAGCCTTTGACACCAAACCAGTTACTTCTCTTACGTAAAGGTCCACAGTATTTTCCTCCTGGTGTATTCAACAAAGATGACTTGTATTCTCAAAGACAGTGGAGGCAAATTCAGCATTTGGCAAATACGTTTTGGAGGCGTTGGTCAAAGGAATATCTTCCTCTTCTTCAAGAACGCAAGAAGTGGATTCAACCGAGAAGAAATTTTGCTGTTGGGGACTTGGTGCTTATTGAAGAAACCAACTTACCGCGTAATCAGTGGAAGCTAGGACGTATCATCGAAGTGTTTCCAGATGGAAAAGGATTTGTCAGGTCAGCAGATGTCAAGACGAAAGATTCAAGGATGAAAAGACCAATAACAAAGCTTTGTCTATTGGAAGGAGTTTAGAGACATTATAAACACTGAACATTGAACATTATAAACACTGAACACTGAACATGGACATTGTTTATTGCTGAACTTAGAGTCAAGAATTATTGACATTTATATATACTTAGTATATCCATATCATTAGTATTTACTTAGGCCGCTTAAGTTAAGTTAAAGATCTCACTTTAAGTAAGATCACGGGACCGGTGTGTTGCGGCCAATTTATATTATTGTTCAGTTTTGTGTTTTCCTTTGGGATTTAGAAGTATTCGTCTTTTGTTTTCCGTCCTTTTGTCATTATGCAAAGTTCTAGTGGTTTATTTCCAGTTTTAAGCATAATTAGTTAGTTCAAGTTCGTCTTTGTAAGCTCAACGTGTTTGAACCGTTACGTTATAGTAAAAGGATGAAACGCATGTCGAGAGTTTATTTTCCTACACAAGGTTCAAACCACAAAATACTGAACCCTCCAACTATTCAGTTTGTATTGAATAGATTTTTAAAACAATATCATAGAGGTGATAGGCACTTTAAAGTTTCACCCTCCCCACCCGTATCAATGTCCCATAATTAGCATAATTTAGAAAGACGCTGGTTTGTTTATTCTTCATCAAAAGTCAGCTACTGCGCGTTCTAACGCTGCTTCATGATAAAATCCGATAGCAAACAAGCAAGAGTCTCTATACAGTAGAACATTGAGGACATAATTCAACAAGGAATCAGATATTGTGACGATTTAAAATACGTTGAAAACTCGACAAAGATGGTGTTGACCGTTGACATCTTGAAACGTAATCTGAAGTTATAAATAGAGAATGGCAGAGAATGAACACAGGATCGCAATAGAAAGGTTTCTAAATCTTATTTTAACATCAATAAGGTAAGAATATTAGTTTTCAATGTATTTCATGTGCCTATGATGTGAAAAGAAGAGCGAATAGTCATCTAAGTCCTTGAATCTGCACTATGAAAATTGACCGTTAAAGGTCAAATGATTATGATTTTTAAGTAATGATCACTCATTTGCCCAAATAAATTTTTACAGCAATCGAAAGACTGTTATTCAGGGATTCAATCACCGTTGATCAAATTGAGGGTTTATCGCATAGTGAAAATTAATTTTATTTACGGGATACTTTTTGCGAGTGTAAATGGATGCCTTGCCAATATATTTATTTTTGTCATAAAACGTAACGCCATTTACCTCTAAATCACGCCAATTGCTCCTTAGATGTTGTAGAACAAGATTATAGGGTATTTATTCGTGTAGGAATTACTTTTATGGGTAAACGAGATCATCGAAAACGTAGCAGATTTTGGCTTGCGAAACGGTGATTTCGACAGGATTTTTTTAATTATCATTTTCGCGGGAATAAAAATATATTTTTCCCAAAAAATCATGCAGTGTATCTTAGGACAAATCAAATCGAAGTTTTGACTCTTGCCGCGATGTTTTTGATTTTTCTTGACATCCACTCTTAACTACTGTCTGACTACATGTACATATCATTTACAATATATCGGGTACACAACTTCAAAATAATGAAATAATTAATAAACATTGTAGTACTACCTAACTTCACTTTGAGGTGAGTCATCATCATCATCACCAGTACTTTCCTCTGTCTCTTCTACTGCAGCATAAAGGTTGTCATCTGTGGATATTTCTTTATCACTTGATTCTTTATCACTTGATTCATCTTCACTTGTATCCATGTTGAAACTATCATCATTTTCTTTCACAGGACACAGGATTTCTTCTTCACTGTCAGTTTCAACTATTTTCTAATAAAATAAAAAGAGGCAGATTGGTCTTCTAATTACGTCGGTATTAATTTTGATAAAATTTATACGTATCTTCAACCTATTAATTTGTATTGGTATTAATTTATACGTATCTTCAACCTATTAATTTTTATTGGTATTAATTTATACGTATCTTCAACCTATTAAGTTTTACTGGTATTAATTTTATTCCATTCACGTCAAATTGACATACGTATATACATACAAAAGTACATGGTTACAAAATAATACATATTAAGTACATATAGCATTTGTATTTACCCAGAACTTACATTTTTGAGTTCTTTAACTGTTTGTTTCAGTTTCCTTGCCCTCCGTTTCAAACGGCGATTTGATCTTCGAAAATTCTGGATTTTTTTCGTATTGGTAAGGCATTTTGAGCACCTGAGCGTGTTGGAGGGTTGAGGAACACATGCACTGACGTCGTCAATAGCAGCAGTATTTGGAGTAGGCAGATCATGATCAATAGGCAGTGGAGTACACGTAGTAGTACTACAAGTAGCAACAGTTGAAGTAGGCGGTGCTGGAGTAGAAGGCATATTGTAAAAATGCTTGTCTTTTGGGCTACCAAAAATACAAATGTCAAATGTCACAATTTTAAGAGCTAAGACTGACTTGCTAGAATTGTTACCTGCGATATGTAAGATAGAAAAATCGAAAATGTTCATACTATGTCAGAAGAAAGCCCTTAGGAAACCTAACACAATGGTATGAGTTTGATGTCCAAACGATATTTTCTCGGTGATTTTTGAGGAAATTTCATATTCGGGGGTTCGTGGCGTGTTTGGCGGGTCATGAAGGGCGGTTTTCAGAGAGGCTTAAAATACAACAAAATGATTATAGCTTATAAAGATTTTACCTTGATCAGATAAGTATCACTTCTAATTGGTGTTAGAATCATTACAAACAAGAAATCTGGAAACCCGAATTTTTTTCAAGTTTTTTAGCACAACCCATTTTCAGCATATTTGATCAGTTGCAAAATTAACAATTTTCGAGGCTTAAAAAACCCAATTGGTACATGCAATGGCCAAATAATTTTATACACCATGAATCAAGCATTATCCCAACTGCAATTTCACGAAATAAAATTCTTGGGCTCTTTAAATCCAAATGCTCTAGAGCACCTAATGTTCGCACCACTTTCACAAATCTTGTCATCTTTTGAAGCTAAAAATAGCATGTGAAATTGACAAATCGTTTCAAAACAATTCAAAATCTGGTCTCATTCAAACATTTTATTGCTTTAAACAAGCCACTTCATCTATAAAAAACTTGTTTTCAACTAAACAAAGATGATAGTAATGCAGTTATGGACATCAGTGAAACGCATCCCTGTGACACAAGTTCCATATCAGACGATTGAATCGCTAGAATACAAGTATAAAACATCCGTGATTATTAAATATGTACCTGATAAAGCCTATTAGTATAAACAAACTAGTGGTCTATCACATATCCTGCAATCTGATTGGCTACTCTACTAGGGGTCTAATAGTGATAGTCCCCTAGTAGCGAATCACCATGGTAACCATTGGCCATGAACTAGATGAAGCAAGATGGCGGACAAACCCGATGGTTGTTTTTTTGCTAAAAGAGCTAAAATAGACCGAGAAACAAATCTCAAGAGCAAGAAATGGAAAAAGCACATAAATATAGACATCTCATTGACAATTCAAGCAAGTTTTCTTTGGCTGACACTGCAGAAACTGAGCGAGAAACGATCGTTAAAGTTGAAGATTTTTCGTGCCGATTTTTCAACTTTTAAAACTGAGCGAAGACAAAGTCAAATGGAGTACTGATAGTGATAAAGGTAATAAACGAAGGCTACACCACTCTTGACTCGTGTTTTGTTCATTTGTTATTTGATTTATGAAAGTTTTTCAACAAAAGAACCAACTTTTCTGGTTTAGTTTTAACTAAACAGCTCGATTTAGTTCAGCCAAATGTGTACTTATGACTAGCATAAACAGGTTGGTCAGTTAACACAGGGAGCCCATTCATGCGGGAAATAACCACGGGAGAAAAACTAGGTCAAACCGCTGAATGCAAGCCAATGGACAAAATAAACCTATGTAAGAGGCATACTGTATAACGCCGACTGGACTGAGATTATCATGGACTGGACTGGACTGGACTGGTAGAGTCCGCGGACTCTGAATTTAAAGCTTTATCGGAATCTGATCTTGATAACTGAACGGCGTAGAATCCCCGGGCGTAGAATGGGCAGCGATTCATAGCCTGTGAAATTATTATGAAGCTCACATAGCTTTGCTTCAAGTCTAAACCGAAGGATCTTGTCCTAGCCTTCGTCCTTTGTAGTAGACTTGTAGTTGTCCCTCGTTCCTACGGAGCCCCGTAAGGGCCATCAACAAACAATAATTTCGTGGAAGAATATCGCGCGATACTGTGTTTCTATCGCGCGATACTTTGTTATTATCGCGCGATAATTCGTTGTAATCTCGCCATAATTCGTTGTTATTGTGCGATAATTCGTTGTTATCGCGTGATACTGTGTTTGTGCGATACTTTGTTATTATCGCGCGATAATTCGTTGTTATCGCGCGATAATTCGTTGTTATCGCGCGATAATTCGTTGTTATCGCGCGATAATTCGTTGTTATCGCGCGATAATTCATTGTTATCACGCGATACTTATCGCGCGATAATGATAATGATTGTATATGTAATACGTTACTTATTCGACATGTCAGCAGACAACATGGTGGCGAACACACTTGTTCGAACTTCTTCGTTGTACATTTCTTGTACTTCCCTCTATAAATATTGCTTTACAAGGGTACAGGAAATTATAATAAAAGATAAAGAATGAATGAAGAAAGGAAATGAAAACTATGAAAATAAAGTAAAAATATATTTTGTGTGTGTATAGAAAGGGGAGGGGAGGGTCTAAAATTTTGTACCGGTAACGTACTTGTCAGAGCTACATTACATATTTCTGAACTTTCCAGTCTTTGTAATTATTAATTGCATATTTATGTAGAATATTCCTGATTCTTTTCTTCTTCTCTGACACAGTTTATGAAGCAAAAAAATACATTGTAAACTAAATATATATATTAAATTTTACACCACCCGCCTAGATTAGCTTAATTGCTAAAGGGGGACTGTTCACAGTCTATAGAAACACAGTATCACGCGATATTCTTACATGAAATTATTATTTGTTGATGGCCCTTACGGGGCTCCGTAGGAAAAAGGGACAACTACAAGTCACACTACAAGTGGTTTATTCAAAGCAAAGACTTGCTTACATAACAATTACAATGAATGGCTTTACACGATTAAGCATGGCGTGGCTAGGGAGTAGCTACTTTTTTCACATTTCTATTTGTATTTGTAATTGTATTTCAATTAAGTGTCCCCGATTAGTGTACTACTTGTCGTACGCTAGAAGTTTGCGACACGTTAATAAAGTTTATGTATGTATGCCTTTCGGTTTAGACTTGAAGTAAAGCTATGTGAGCTTCATAATAATTTCACAGGCTATGAATCGCTGCCCATTCTACGCCCGGGGATTCTACGCCGTTCAGTTATCAAGATCAGATTCCGATAAAGCTTCAAATTCAGAGTCCGCGGATTCTACCAGTCCAGTCCAGTCCAGTCCAGTCCAGTCCAGTCCAGTCCAGTCCAGTCCAGTCCAGTCCAGTCCAGTCCAGTCCAGTCCAGTCCAGTCCAGTCCAGTCCAGTCCAGTCCAGTCCAGTCCAGTCCAGTCCAGTCCAGTCCAGTCCAGTCCATGATAATCTCAGTCCAGTCGGCGTTATACAGTATGCCTCTTACATAGGTTTATTTTGTCCATTGGCTTGCATTCAGCGGTTTGACCTAGTTTTTCTCCCGTGGTTATTTCCCGCATGAATGTTTATTTCCCGCATGAATTGTGTTAACTGACCAGCCTGTTCACTGCTGGGCCAGTAAATGAATGCACGAAACCCAAGTCACTCTTCACGGCTACATTATTTCTGACGTACGGATATGTGTCTAATAGGCTTTATCAGGTACATATTTAATAATCACGAATGTTTTATACTTGTATTCTAGCGATTCAATCGTCTGATATGGAACTTGTGTCACAGGGATGCGTTTCACTGATGTCCATAACTGCATTACTATCATCTTTGTTTAGTTGAAAACAAGTTTTTTATAGATGAAGTGGCTTGTTTAAAGCAATAAAATGTTTGAATGAGACCAGATTTTGAATTGTTTTGAAACGATTTGTCAATTTCACATGCTATTTTTAGCTTCAAAAGATGACAAGATTTGTGAAAGTGGTGCGAACATTAGGTGCTCTAGAGCATTTGGATTTAAAGAGCCCAAGAATTTTATTTCGTGAAATTGCAGTTGGGATAATGCTTGATTCATGGTGTATAAAATTATTTGGCCATTGCATGTACCAATTGGGTTTTTTAAGCCTCGAAAATTGTTAATTTTGCAACTGATCAAATATGCTGAAAATGGGTTGTGCTAAAAAACTTGAAAAAAATTCGGGTTTCCAGATTTCTTGTTTGTAATGATTCTAACACCAATTAGAAGTGATACTTATCTGATCAAGGTAAAATCTTTATAAGCTATAATCATTTTGTTGCATTTTAAGCCTCTCTGAAAACCGCCCTTCGTGACCCGCCAAACACGCCACGAACCCCCGAATATGAAATTTCCTCAAAAATCACCGAGAAAATATCGTTTGGACATCAAACTCATACCATTGTGTTAGGTTTCCTAAGGGCTTTCTTCTGACATAGTATGAACATTTTCGATTTTTCTAGCAAGTCAGTCTTAACTATGCTACTCAACTCCCGGGTCAACTCCACCAAACACAACAATTTAGAAAAATACGATTGCTTACTTGTCGTTTAGCTCTCTTAGAGACTGTCGTGTAATCTGCTGGAATTGCTGTGTCCCGAGTTGGCAGCGACCCTCTTATCAATACTCGATTCATTTTGACTTTTACCGAATCTAGTTGTTTTCGAGTAAAAGAATTTCCCTCAAAGTGTGCCGAGCAAAGAGCTGCATACTTGCTGACAGGCTCGTTGAAATCGGAACGGTGTCATTGCACGAACTTCACCCACTTTGACCGAAGTACTGGGTCTTTTGGAAACTGGTGCATCGTAATCCCTTCAGTGTAAGAGCTGTTCGTACAACTCTGAGATCCCGATGCACCAGCTACACAATATCTTCCGCCATGACGGCGGAGCCGGAGGAGCCGGAGTATCCATCTTGAATAAATTTAGCTTATTTTGACATTTGTCTTTGTTATGGTTTTGTTCAAACAACGTGACATCACATCACATTGATCACGTGATTATTGACCGCGCGCTCCTTCGGATATTTTCAGCTTCAGATACAGCGTGTTTTGATCGAAAAAAATTATTCACAGTCATTTTTTTTTTTTTTTTTTTATAGTTGATTTCTTTTATATATGTGTTGATCTTCAAAAATCTGGAAAACAATTTTTTTGTGTGTCATATGCACTTTAAAAGATTTACCTGTTTTAGACATTTGTGTGCCTGATGAATTATTTTACAGTCCATTGACCGAATGGGTTTTTACCAAGCTTGCAAATGTTGCACAACCATGTGGTTCGGCTGTTGTTTAGCATGTGCTTGTAATGTAGACAATTTAAGTGAAAAAAATGTCCACTGGCAATCTTCAGCATGTTTTCATTTATCTTTGGTTTAGAATTGCAAATGCATTTGCTTTTTAACTCCATTACTTCCTTGTTTTGCTTTGCTTGATCTGAAGTGATATCTAACTTTCTTAAATTCTGGAAGTAAACAACAGATTGGACAGTACCACACTTTAGGAAGGGGGGTTGATATTTGCAAACACGAGTAATGAAATTTCATGAATGGACATTTGTTGTTATGGCAGTGAATGGTGTTCTCTTGCCTTTTTTTCTTGACTTTTTTTTTCTGCAATAGCAAATTGCACTAGAATTGCACACTATTATGTACCATCTTCCAAGGATCTCGGGTAAAATGCTTGTTCTCCATACCTTGGTTAGCTTTGGTAGGGTGGCCACCCAATGAGAATAATCTGGATAAACTCTTTCCATAAAAAAATTGGTTTGTTGTAATTAATGGTCAAAAGCACACACAACAAAATCACAATACTTGCAATGAGTAATAAACATTTGCTGTTGTACCTGATAGAAGTATTGGTGCTTTCTTTTTAGTCTAAATAGACCATCAACCTTTTCAAAGCAATAATTTTTCTTCTGTGCATAGCTTTCAAAATCCCAGTTTTCAATGCTGTAAGAACACTTCACCTCTACGCACACATCTCCACAACACGAACAAGATGGGAGGAAATCAGGAGTTACATGTAACCAGAGTTAGTAGAGGGGACTGGTTAGGAAACCCGGCAAACTTCAAAGAGACATGTCTTTGTTATGGTTTTTGCTTGATCACGTGACTTTGACCGTGCACACAAATCCAGACACAAGCGACCCGAGTAGCGTAGCGTAAAGAGAAGTGATATTTAACTATAGTTTTCATAGCTTAAACCATCATATACTCCATGGATTTGAAGAGGATTGTTTAGAAGTGATGCCAGGCGATAACTGCTCGGTATTTGGCTGTGGATCGTCAAGAAGAACCAAAGGAATCGGCATTTGGAAGTTGCCAAAGGCTACAGACGATGCTCATCGTAAATGGCGAGAGACATGGCTAGGAGAAATAAAAAAGACTAGAGTTTTGGATCAAGATTTCAGGAATCAAATAAAGAATGACAGAGTCTATACCTGTGAGAAGCATTTTACCCCTGAAGATATTGAAATATGTAAGTTAAGTATGACTTTGAGAAGTCGATTGGGGCATGTTTACATGGTTTACATTTATCAGCTGTTTCGATCGCACGCACGCTGTCTTATCTTCTTCGATCGACTCTTCGATCTTCTTCGGTCTCTATTCTTGACTAATTTTATATCGTATCTAAATGATGATTACCTTCCCTCCCTTTGCAGTTCACTCTAAGAAAATGACTAAAAAGAAGCCCCGATTTGGCGCTGTACCGGTTCTTAACATGCCTAAAAGAAGTCACGAAACTACCAAGCCAATAACGCGACCAGAACGATCGGTGGTTAAAGATGTCGAAGAACCTGTAAACAACAGCTGCTACAAGACATTTGAAGACTTCTGTCAGCGAGTTAAAAGCCTGAAATCTCTGAGTGAGTGGAGTTCGAAACTATTGGCTGATAGAGTCGTTTTCAAGAAAATCGTGGAGCCATATCTGCTACCAGAGTTGGAAATTATCGTGGACGACAGCCTTGGATTCACTGTGAAAGTGTTTGGTTCGTATTTGATGGAAGATCATCCACTGTATCTGGAATATCGTCGCACAGTACAAAACGTTACTTTATCAACTTTAGTCAAGAACTTGGAGGACTGTACTATGTGTCGTGGTGTCAATACTACTGAAGTCACAAGCAAACTCTATCACCATGTCATTCCAGTCAGTCATGACTCGATGCAGGACAGTGATGAACAGCAGTTTCCACACGGGATTCTGGAGAGCCCGAGGTTGCTGGCTTCTTTGTGAACAAGAGGATACTAGTAATGTCTGTCATGCTTGTTCAGAATATTTAATTTCTGCTAATAAGTCAAGGAAAGGGAAGGAGAATAGGCTATTGAAGCCTGCACATGTCAAGACACCCATATCCAAAACAGACCCAGAAAGAATAAAGTTGACATTACAGGGACAAAGATTAAAGTGTGCACAGCTTGAGAGGGAACTGAATGAAATGAGAACAGAATTACTGAAATCAAATGTTGAGGTGGATCACAAATTGAGTGATGACTTTACAAGAATCCTTGATTCTTCGAGAGCAAAAATTACTCCTTTCATGAATTTATTCTTGCAACAACAACAGAAGTTATTTTCAAAAGGCCCAACAGGAGTACGATATCACCCCATGATAATCAGATTTTGTCTGTCCCTGGCATCTAAGTCTCCTTCATGCTATGAAGAATTGCGGAATAGTGGGGTATTGGTTCTTCCAAGCCAACGGCGTCTAAAGGACTATCGTAATGCAATAAAGCCAAAAAGGGGCTTTCAAAAGGAAGTGATAGAAGAACTAAAGACAGAGACAGGCAGTTATTTTGATGTTCAGCGATATGTAGTGCTTCTTTTCGATGAAATGAAGGTAATGGCAAACCTTGTTGTTCTAGACAAGACAACAGGAGAACTTATTGGCTTTACAGACCTTGGAGATCCAGAACTGAACTTTGGAGCGCTAGAGAAGGTTGACATGATTGCTTCACATGCACTAGCATTCATTGTTAGAGGAATGTGCACTGAGCTTAAGTTTGCTCTGGATAACTTTGCTACTACTGGTATCACTTCAGGTCAACTGATGCCCCTGTTCTGGGAAGCAGTTTGCATTCTAGAAACATCCTGCAATTTATGGGTAATTGCAGCCACTTCAGATGGTGCTTCGCCCAACCGTAGATTCTACCGTCTTCACAAGCCACTAGATGGGGATGCTGATGGGGACTTGTGCTACCGTACAATAAACTTGTATGCTCCTCATCGATTTATATTCTTTATTTCTGATGCCCCACACCTTATCAAGACGACAAGGAACTGTCTTCGAAGCTCTGGTTCTGGAACCTGCACCAGGTACATGTGGAACGATGGACAGTATGTACTGTGGCAGCACATCACTGCGCTGTTCTATCAGGATGTGGACAATGGCTTAAAACTGCTTCCAAGGCTGACATATGAACATGTAAACCTCAATGCATATTCAGTTATGCGGGTCAACCTTGCTGCACAAGTCTTAAGTGCTTCAGTAGCATCCGTGATGAAGGCATTTGGGCCTCCAGATGCAGCAGCTACTGCAAAACTTTGCGAAATGGTAGATAACGTCTTTGATTGTCTCAATGTTCGAAGCACTAAAGAACACGAGAGGAAGCGCAAGCCATTCCTTGCTCCCTATAGATCTGTTGATGATAGAAGGTATGCTTGATGTTTTTATAGTGGTTTTACTACTACTACTACTACTACTACTGCTACTACTACTACTACTACTACTACTACTACTACTACTACTACTACCACTAATAATAATAATAATATTAATAATAATAATAAACTATTATTATTATTATTATTATTATAAACGACTAAACCTGTGAAACGAAAACTAAAATATTATTATTACAGCCACCTAAAAGTCTCATAATATTTATTTCCATCAACATTTTATTACAGGTTCCAGTTCTTAATGGAATTTTTGGATTATCTAAATCAGTGGAAAGAAAGCACCAACACCAGGCAAGGAAACTTCACCAAGAATGCCAGAGCACGTATGTTTCTCTCCTGGCAGACACATGAAGGCTACAGAATAACAATCAAGTCTGTTACTGAGGCCACACAATTCCTTCTGCAAGAAGGAATGGAGTTTGTTCTAACTGAGCGTTTCTGCCAAGACCCAGTCGAAGAGTACTTTGGGAAGCAACGCAAAATTGGAAGGCGAAGTGACAATCCAGACATTCACAGGTTTGGCTACAACAACAACACTATCAGAATACAGAGGTCAGTTTCTTACCAGAGTGGGAACACAAGGGGCAGAAAGGACAAGAACAGGGCATGGGAGCAGGTTTCAGATGCCAAATTGCCATGCAGAAAGAAATGTAAACCCAGTTAAGACTATTGTTTGTTTTAATAATAGATTAATACGTATAAGTAGTGATTTCGTATAAACTTTGATACTGAAAAGGCACGCAAGTAATATAGGGATCTTAATATCCATTAAGAAACACAAAATAGTTTACACGACGATGTTTCGACGCTAGCTGAGCGTCATTATCAAGTCAGATGTTAATTCTCTCGTGTTTTTTCTTTATATATACTTTGTAAATTTCATATATTCTGACTTGATAATGACGCTCAGCTAGCGTCGAAACGTCGTCGTGTAAACTATTTTGTGTTTCTTGCGTGCCTTTTCAGTATCAAAATAGATTAATAATATTTTATAATATTATTTTAATAGATTAAAGCTGTCAATATTGCTTTAGGGTAAATAGGGTGGTTTTCATAAACCCGTGAAATACACTTTAATTATTTTAGAGTGTAGCAAAATAATAAGTGAATAATGCAGCACTGAGTCTGTGTATGTTGCTTGCACTTGTTCGTGTGAACTGGGCTTTACTCTTAAAAATATACTATCAATTTTTAATGCATTAAAAAGTCCTTTTTATTTTTTCAATTGTTTCTTAAAAGAAGACAGTTTTGCAGTTGGACAGATTGTCTAGCAGCAGCTTCCACAATATTATATTATTATTATATTAATGTAGATACTCCCAAAAGATTCCAGTTTTAAAGTTGCACTAACATTACATGTATGTGGTCACGTGACCTGTTATTGCAAGTGGCCTATTGCATCTACTGATGAGAGAACATTAGATATTTGAAAATGATGAAATGAGGGTAACAGCAACTGATCAATTATCTATGAATTATCTATTATTTCATACAAAAAAAAACAATGTTTTATGGTCTATCCCCAAAAAAATATTTTTGAGGTTACATGTAGCAGTAAATGTGTTTACATATGAAATACATTTACAGTCAATGTCATTATTGTTGTCCAGAGTAAATTAAGTACAAGAAATAATGAACAGACAATAATAATATTGTAAAGTTAAGTACCATGTCCCACTCATACGAAATCGACTCTATTTCTTGTGGTCTAAATGTATTTTTGGGGGACAACATTAATGGCATAGACTAATTTCAAAATTCTTCAGACATTAAAAAATAAAAGTATTTACTTATTAGTTAAGTCTATTTTGTTCCTGCTCTTCACAACTTCTCATAATTTCCTTACGAAGGCCCTTGGCCTTTGAATGCTTTGCCTTAATTTTATGATGTTGAATGACATCCTTTGCAAATGAAAATGATCGCACTCACATATAAGCTTACAATACCATAAAAAACATATTTGTTGACATGACTGTTGGTAACTAGTTCTGCACCCGAAACCATGGATTGGTAGCTTGATATCACCTCACTGTCATTGACTGCTTTTTTGGTTATCCCTGCCATGTCTATGTGCAAACTAGATGTAGAAGTTAACTGTCTAAAATAATGTTCTGTATGAAAGAATATATTTTGTGCAGGCTGAGTTATACACCATAGTCCTCCACGGTTCAAACTAGACACCAACTTTTGTGATTCAAAGCCTTCCTCCAATTTTCCTGCTTTTAAAATAGCCATTGCCTGCTGCTTTTCAGGTGTAGACTTCCTTGCATACTTTTTGAGTAGATTATGCAATACGTAACCTCCAAGATACTGCAGACCTGCTTTCTCTTTCTCTGATAGCACAGTTTTTGAATGTTGGCTCTTGTCAGTGGACTTCAAGTGATTGCAGTATGACAACATACTATCAGCTACCTTTGTTGCTAGAAGTGTTGCAGCATTACGAGAAAGTCCAGGAAAAAAGCTTGTTGATTTTAATGGTACCTCAGCGTAATAGTTGCCATAAAACTTCTCAGTATTTCCATTCTTCAAGTATCCTTCATAAAGAGTCTTCATTACTGAAAATTCTGGTGTTCCTTCTTCAAGTTGTTCGTGTTCATAAAGATCCAACTCATTTCTTAGACTGGTTGCAAACACTTCGTTTCCTTTTACACTTTGTATTACATTAAGCACTATCTCAGTAAGAATGCTTGGCGTTAAAATGAAAGTTTGCTGACTCTCATTGGAGTTAGTACTGTTCTGATTTTGCTTGTGTTTAGCAGCTCGGTGTCTATTATAGCCTCCTCTAGACTTGCACTTTTTCCCACAGTCGTTGCAAACAATATCTGTCGATTGAACCTAAAAAAAAGACAAATACAATAAGTAAACGGAAAATAGAGCGACAAAGAGCGATTATCTTTCATCTAAAGTAGATACTAGCACGAAAATTCAACTGTGGTTGTTGAAACGTACGTGCATCGATTTCATTGCTTCGTAAATTAAACTTCAATACAGCCAAAATACAGGTCAAAATTCAACAAATATTCTACTTACATCGTTAGCTACAGCTGTAAATTGCTCCTCCAATACTTCATCTTCTTCTAATATATCTAAAATCGCCTCAAAATCGTCGCCAAACACAAATAAATCGTCCATTACGACCGCCATCTTGAAAGTTAGTTTTGTTGTGTGCACGGTCAGCGTCACGTGACCGGTACGTTCAACATCAGACGGGCTTCTATTGTTTGACCCTTTGAAGTTTGCCGGGTTTCCTAACCAGTCCCTTCTACTAACTCTGATGTAACCAGGGGTATTCATTATCGATAATCGTTCCACAATGAGTAACTTTAAATTATTTGTGAGTCATTGACATTACATTGCTGTATGCTTCAACTGCATCAGCTTCGTGTTTACAGCCATGGATGACTGCTTTGGTAGTAACATTAAATAACTGGGGGTAACATATGGACTTGAACAGGGATTGGGATGCTTGGGCAGGATTTGTGTGGGCCACTGACCAACTTAATGAAGCGCCAATACGGCCAGCTCTGTGTCTGAGAAAAGCATTTCCTTTTGATTGTTCCCTAGTGTCATTTTCTATCAGATCAACCTCAGCATCAGAAAGTGAAATGTCAACTTCTTGGCATTTTTTTTAAGAGTTCTGGATATGTCAATGTGAGATACGTGGGATCAAAAAGCTCAGAAACAGGGATACAACGACTTGTTAGAACAAATTGCTCTGAGTAAGGAGGAACTAAGCTCAAAACAACTGACTTCACATTACCCTCATTGAGCTTAGAAAATAGACTTTTCATCTCTATGTCAGATGGAACAGAAAGGGCTGCTGAACTACATGTACTAGGTTTAGCACCGCAACTAGCATCAGGAGCTGCTGAACTAAGTTTTGTACCGTCAATTTCTGATTTGAGTCTTCTCGCAGACTTGACGTTTATGTCTCTAGCCTGAGCGTATGGCACCTCGTTGACGCACGTTGGAAGAAGCCACGTACATTTTACCTGGATACACGCTAATTTGCCGTGTATTCGCGTCCATGTTTCAATGTAAAATAAGACACTTGCTAGTACATGGGAGCATGACTCCGCCAATCCTGCTTTGCATCCTAAGCACTGTACAGAAATTACAGTCCCTTCTTTACTTGCTATAATCCATATAGGAATCGGTGCTTCATTCATTCGCTGGGAATGTCGCACCTTCCCGAGTACGACGTACTTTGCCCTGCACGCTTATAATGAAGCCAGAAACCATTTGGTTATAAGCCTCCAGACATGAATAGATATACTAGCTTCATCCTCCTTTTTTTCAACTTCATCGCTTGACAAACAAGTTGAAATAACCGCTGACATTATAAACTAGAAACATGAGGCCATGTGGGCAAGTTGACATATGCAAATGAGCTGGCTGTACACCAACATGGCGGATGGCTAATTTGCATAATCGAGTAACATCACATGCAAACCAAGAATAGATAACTACTGAATGCGAAAAATATAGACATTCGTCTATTATAACAGTTTTAGACGTAAAATTACAATTTATTTTTATTTCATTTACTTTGCTGTTGAATTGTGACTTTATTAAGAAAAAAAATTGATCCGCTATATTGAAACTCATTATTGTTCAACAATTGTGGGCAGAGCAATTCCCTTCATGTTTAAAGAGTGAACATCTATATACGGCCCAGAACATTACATGGTGTCAGCAGAAAACTAAATGGAAGGTCTGAAACCCCCAAGAACACTTTGATGGGAATTGTAGCAGAGAACTGGTGCCTTATATTTAAATACCACAGGACGAGACAAGAAATCAGAGGAAATGCAGTGTTCCACTGTCGCAGGATATGCCGTAGAGGTGCATAATACCTTCATGCTGAATAAAGCCGAACAGCAGAAAATTGACCGCCAAGTAAGTTTGAACAGTACTGCACAACTAACGTATGTTATCGAGCTATGCAAACTGGCAAAATCGTATGAATTTGCACAGCTACATGACTCAATGATCAAGGACCAGATTGTGTGCGAAACTGAAAACTTGTGTCTATAAGTTATTCTTTGACAATCATCTAATTCACTACAAAAATTGTCCTCTGATGTGTGTGATTTTCTAGAAATCAGTATTTGACACATCGCCTTCACCCTCCAAAGCTGTATCAGTCTCTTCATCTTTCTCGGTTCTGCTTGATCCAAGCTTTAGTAATAGTTCTTTGACAGTTCAATACTCCAAGTCCAAGGAAAAGACTGAAGGAATGGCATCGTGCTTTAATTGCTTTTTAGACGATTCTGGATTGAAGAAGTCATCTATCACGAAGAGTTTGATGAATATTTTTGTGTGCCTGTTTACGTTGAAAAAGAGGATCTCTATGCATTTCTCAATCCAAATCGACAATAAATTGAGTGGTAAGTTATGAAAAGGCTAATCTTCTCGGAGCTATTTTGGCAGCCACCTGAAGCACAAAAGTGTGGCATTTTGACAAGGTGCTGTAAACACGTGTATTGGCCACCGCTTTGTTGTCATGTTCAAGTCACGTGACTCTCAGACAAGAATTAGCCTATTGCACCTATTCAATTCAAAGGGATTTGCAGGGCCGGGGTATAGGTGTATTTTTGATGTTACTCAGGAATGATCTGCACTGTGATCTAATTTACTCAGGAATGTGTGCTGAGATTGTTTCATTCAGATTTGATACTTATTACAAGCAATGTCAGTTTTTTTTAATTTTCAAATATCACAAGGAATAAAATAAATGATTTAAAAATAGTTATCCTCTGGCACCACACAATCGTACTTTACTAGTTTACTCAGGAATGTCACTTACATAAAATGTCCCTGTTAGAAACTAATATTGCCAGTCGATTGAAGAACTACTACAATATCACTGATATGGACCATTATTCTTCCGCAAATATCGTATCTTTCAAGGAAAAACAAAATGCTCCTGTGGATGAAAGGGTTCAAGCCGTGGGCATGACATTCTTCAGTCCTGACTAGCTTACTGCAGGAAGGGTGTATTCCTAAGAAGAAACAAGAGCATCCCAAAGGATGGTCATTGTATGTGTAGGACAAAAATACAGCACATCCTTTGCCTTCCCGTAACTGTGCCGCGAACTTACCATAACGGCAACACGCTCTGCACAGTTGCCTTAACCCTTTCACCACCACACATTGGTTTTAAGGTTCAATTCTCATGATCACAAATGATTTGTTTATTGCTCTTCGTGATGAACGCTATTTTGTAACTGCTGGAAAAACTAGTTTCTTCCATAATCGTGGAGTCGGAAGAATCTTCAGTTCATGAAAAAAACTCATGAATATATCATACTATCGTACAAAAATGTTTCTAAAACTTGAATTATCTAAATATTTACGTTTGAATTTCGCGCTCCTACACATTTGGAGCGCTGTATCAATCAAACTCTTGTATTTAATTAAAAGCAAACAAATCCGTAAACCACCGTAATTCGTACTTCCAAGTACCACCAGAAAGCCCGACCTCAACAAATTGAGCTAAAAACTGAAATCACTAAAGGTACTTTCAAACCAACTCAACATCCTATTGACTCTTTTTTTCTTTTCTTTAAATGACACGGATTCTTCAAACTTCCTGTGACCTCAGGAGTCATGCGTAAAGTGAAATGTCACTACTTATGGGACAGTTGAGACATCTGAACTACACTATCACCATCATAAAATAGGAGCATTACACGAAAATACAAATCGAGTGGGAATGAAAGGATTCAACAGGCGATTTGCTAGAAAAGGAGAGTTAGCAAAGGCATTCCATACAGAAGTTGAGCGTCGTAAATTTACAGAGCAAATAGCATCTAAACTTGTTCAAGTGAAGCTATCTACTAAAGAGTGGGAGGAATGTCTGTTGTATTGTTGTAAAAATGGTGATGATTGCTGTTGATATTGTCCGCTTGTTCAAATCACTCATTCCACTCATTCCAGATGTGCTATCAAGTCTCCACATAACATTAACTGTCAAAATTATTTCAAACGTTAAACGAGTTAAATGGCTAGTTTCTTAACTGGTAACCAAACAAAACGAAGAACAAGATCATCTCTATCCTCCACCGAGTCAACAAGCTCTCCGGATACGAAAAAAGGTAAACGTTTTTGACGTTTATCCCAAAGATCAAACAACTCAAGAAGACGACAAGGTTCTAATCGCATCAAATATGGCCAATGAATTAAGCGAGAAGATGGATGAAGTGTTAAGAAAACTGTCTAAACTAGACACTATCGAAGACACAGTAAATAAGATTCAAAACTCTCTTCATAATCTTGACCACTAAACTAGAAAAATTCCAAGACTCAACAAAAGACACAATTAGCGACCTACAATCTGCAATGACCTTCTGTAGCAGCGATGTCAGTGATCTCAAGAAAGCATTGGAAGAAGCAACGGTTAAGCGATTAACACGGAAGCGAGGCAATTTCGGGCAACTTCGATTAATTTCGCCGGTTTTGCCACAAAATGGCTCCTGTGACAAGTCGTACATGACGGTATTAAATTGGAAAAGAGAATGATTATAGGAGCTGGGACATTTTTGGAGGAGATTGAAGAAGTAGATAGTCGACGTTTTGTGACAAAGGAGTATTTTTCAACTAAGAAAATACCGGTTTTACGTGGATTTCTTCTACTACACGGTGTTCAAACTAGTGACTCGGGCAAAAATCGTACGAAGAAAGTGCTGGTTTATCTTGCTTTCAACACTTACTTTTCACCTGGAAAGAATCGACAAGGACACCGAGTCATCATCTGATGTTGTAAAAGAAAAGCATATGACGGAAAGTGGGTGTTTAACCTCTCTTTTCTTTCTTGTTCTTGGGAAAGAATCTGTTGACTCGGGTGCATTCGCTTTCTTTATAGCTTGCAATTTTACACTTTTTCACACAAGCCACCTTTTTTCTTTCGCTGTTAGGGCAACCAAAGCCGGCACATGAATGCCCGAGTCATGTCAAACGAGTAACAACAAAATCTACGGTATTTTTCTATCTTTTTACGATCGTTCAGTACAGAAAAATATCATACTGCGAATATTTTGTAAACAAGCCGCCTGAAGTTGCCCGAAATTGCCTCGCTTCCGCGTTAATCCACAGGGTACCCAGAAATACGTCATTAACCGCGAAATGGGCCATTACAGAGATTACAACCTGGTCGAAATACAGAGAGTACACCGAAATCCGTCGAAGAAAGACCCAAGGAGGAATAATCCAAGACCAATAATAGCGAGGTTTCTGCGAGCTAAAGACTGCGAAGAAATAATGGCACTGGGAAGGAATCTAAAAGGTACAGAATATCAAATGTTTGTTGACCTTCTGAATGAATTGGTACAAAGAAGACGAGTCCAAATGAACGCCTTCAGGACGGCGAAAGCTAACAGAATCCCTGCATCCTTCAGCAAAGCCGAACCAGATAAGTTATATATTAGAGGACAATTATGGCCCATAGGCAAAGAGCTAATTATATAAACTCAGAACAGATCCAATATTTGCCGTTTAACTCGTATACATTTAAATTAGTATTTATCGCGGTAGAGTGAATCTAACTGACGAGTATTAGCCCTAAATTACTGTTCATTTATCCGTATTTTTTGTTTTTCATTATGTATTCGTGTTTGTCAAAGTAACGTGTTTTTTGTTTCGCTTGTTGTCTTTCTTTTTCATAAATGTTAAGAATAGTTCGTTTTGATGACTCTGCCAGCCGGAATCTCAACTATGTAACTAACAATGAGCCAAGGACCGGCTATAATATAAATATAAATATTGCTAGCAGTGAAAGATATATAAGATATATCATATTGTTGTTTTTTTTCTTCTTTAATTGATTAATTGTGATAATTAACTGTGTTTATTGTGATAGTGTATTGTGAAGAATTATTAGCATGTAAATGAAAATATAACTAATACCTATGTAACATTGTGTAAAATACCACATGTAAAATATAACTTTATTTGGGAATAAAAAACATTGTCAAAAAAATAATAATAATAATAATAATTCTGACATTTATTATCACAATTACATTTTATGGTTATATATAGTTATCAATTTTTTTTTATACCTTTATTATATGTATTCATTGTATACAACCTATTTGTAAATCACTTCATTGTGCGAGAAATATGTCTTAATAAACAATTTATTATGACCTATTATTGCCAGGTATTTGCAGCCAAAATTGAATGCATCTGGAAATGTTGTTCTTATTGGAAAGTCTTGGAATTCAGATGCAAGCTACTGGAAAGATGAGGAGCTAACTCCCAAGGAAAGACCCCACTTGAGGTGACGTAGATGATTTCAGTGCACTCAAGCATGTGGTTGATAATGTTATCGATAAAGATCAGTCGGCCAACTATTTCAGTATAAAATCTTAATATTCTTGCTCTATCAGAAAAGCCATCAATTATTCACTGTATGTGGGCGATAAATGATAAGGGGTCCAAAGCTGGCAATGTCCTCCGTTACTAGGAGCACTTGGTAATTCAACAGATTCAACTAAATCCATCATAACAGTAGCTCCTGGCTGCATTTGGATTCTTCACCTTAACTACAACCATGGTACTGAAGGACAACTTCCTACGCTTAAAGATTCCGCTGCATTTTCCCTTAGTGCTGCAAATAAACTTATGACTCCCTCTCTACTGCAGAAGTAAAGAGCGAAATTATCTTCCTTCCTTGGTCTTAGAGTTACCGATCAGAGATTCCTAGCACAACACCAGGAAGCCAAGGCGAACATGGCTTGAGGATGAAACACAATGAAACGAAGGTTGATTTTCTAACGTAAATAAAAACTAGCTGAAGAAAACAATTCAAATGTAAAGTACAGTTATGAACACAGACTTTCATTTAATCTTGTGTTACCGATTCTCCCAGATGACAACCAAGACCTGTTATATAGCTTCAGTGTATTATCTATGAGGCAACTTAGTTTTTGGTCGACTTCTAAAGATCTTTTGAATTACGGGACAAAGAAATTGTAATTACTATGGGAAAACCAAGTCACATGGCTGGAACGAGGGAGGAGAGAGAAATAAAGCGATTGCAAATAGAATATCATTCGTGTTAATGATATAATATATTATAATGTAGTAGCATAAGTATTCAACAATTTTGTACATTGTTATTGCATACACGCCCCTCTTGGAAACCAGCTTTAAGTTGAAGGGGCTAGTGTGTTGAAATAAAGTTGATCCATCCATCCATCATTTTTATTTATATACAAGAGGATCCAATATGAATCAAGATTAAATGGACCATTTAATGGACCAGAAATGAATAAACATTGTCTGTCAATAAATGTCAATAAAGTTTTGTACCTTTACGTAGTATGGTGACAAAGGCAGTAGAGAAAGGTGCGATGTCAATGTTCAAAGAAACTGGGAGCAGTTCTTAGAGAAGTAAGAAGACATCAAGATGAAAAGACAAAGCAAACAGTGTTTTCAAAAGAAAACGGTAAGAATATTAGAACAGTTTTGTAATAATAGAATCCTTGTAGTCTATGTATCCCTCCCATTCTCTGTCCCTGGGGATCCCCTGCATATATCCTGCATGTCGAAAATACACAACAGTCCAATAAGAGTTCCAAGCAAGTGCCAAGTAGCAAGATACCAGTTTAGACGAACGCTTGTGCCTTTTCGTATTAAAACGGATGTTTTACTATTGGCACCAAAAACTCTTTCTATACCAGATTTTACATGTACAGCTATTTCAACTGAAAAGGGTTGTCTTGTGAATTACTGAATACTGCATAGTGTATTGTGCATTCCAAGATGAAAATTAATTTTAAATGTAATAAGTTTAATTTGTTGTATAATTACACAGATAAACAACCTTGTGTACCCTGGGGACCCAAATATAAGATCAGCAATTCTGAGTGATTCAGAATTATCCATGCCACCACACCATGAATATAAAAGAAGTGGTGTACGAAAATGGTTGAGTGTCGCTTTGTTCAGTGGTGTTTCTAGTCTCCCTCGCAGCCATGCTAAGTGTCGTCACGCAACGCTCTCTCCCCTCAGACACGGCTGCTTACCCGAGCCAAACATTCCGTTCCACAGAATTAGCCAATCAGAGCTCTTTGCCCGAAAACAGGCCAAGGTTCGCGCCATACCGGACATACCAAAGACCAGTGACAAACAAGATGGCGTCCATTGACGAAGCGTTTTGCCTTGCCGCGAAAGAATTCAAAATCAAAGAGTTTAATGAGCACCAGAAGCTTGCTATTCGCAAATTCATAGAAGAGGAAAAAGATATATTTGTAAATCTACCAACTGGTTATGGAAAATCGCTGATTTTTCAAGCACTGCCTCTCATTTTCGATCACATGTTGGACGTGTCTGGGAGTATCGTTGTGGTTGTTTCATCGTTGTTAAATCTCATCAAAGAACAGGTCCGTTTCCTTAACAGTCTACATATCAATATCAGTGCAATAAGTGTAAGCGATATTGAAAGCGAAGAATAGCGTATAAAAGTAGAACGAGGGGAATACTCCATAGTTTATGGAACTCCGGAGGCATGGCTTCAAAACGAAAGATGGAGAACGATGCTTGGTAATGTGGTCTATTCAAGAAAACTCTGTGCATTGGCCATAGATGAGGCACATGTCATCAAGCAGTGGTATGTTTGTCTATCTTGAATCAAACTAAGAAAGCCTCAATCATTCAGATATATATTCTATTTTTAAAACCAGTTGTTTGCATGTTCAGTTGAACTATTTGTTCGAACTATAAACAACTGCATAAGTACAATAATCAAAATAACGTATTTTCTCTTTTTTTGAAACACAAAGATAATTATAACGTGATATTAATAAAACTTTTTTTTATAGGGGCACATCAAGCAATAAGAATCTAGCTGCCTTTAGAGAGTACTACTCAAGGCTACACGAGCTTAGAACCCTTGCCCCTAAGGTGAACATTATAGCTCTAACAGCAACAGCAACATCATCAACAAGAGACACAATATTTGATGTTTTGATGATGAAGGATCCACACATCATCTTTGAAAGTCCAAACAAGGAGAATATTACATATTCAGTTCATTATATGCCTAGAGATATGGACATTGAGTATTATTTTGGTTGGCTGGCAGATGATATGAAATCCAAAAAAGAGAAGTGCCCCCGCACAATTATATACTGCCAAACAATAAAGCAGTGTGGCTTGCTTTATGCAAATATAAGAGGAATGCTTGGAATCGGTGCATGTACAACAGACGGCGAATGTCTACTCGAAATGTTGCACTCTTGCACCCCAACGTCAAATAAAGAAGTGATCATGAAGTCCTTTTGCAAAGAACATGGGAAAATACGGGTTTTAATTGCAACCATAGCATTTGGTATGGGAATAGACTGTAAGGCAGTAAAGAGAGTAATACATTTTGGCCCTGCAAAAAACATTGAGTCATATGTCCAAGAAACTGGACGGGCTGGAAGAGATGGTGGTCAGGCAACTGCTCTCCTTCTATACAATGGCATTCTATTAAACCATGTTGAAGGAAACATAAAGATGTATGTAAAGAGCAAAGAATGCAGACGTAAAACACTGATGAAACATTTTCAAGCAGAATTTAGTACCCCTTCTTGCCTTCACTCATGTTGTGACAACTGTGCCACACAATGTAACTGTGGGCTGTCAGAGTGTGGGCAATCTACTGATTACCCAGCCGAAAAAAAACACAAACTCACCTTTGAAGGAAAGATCAAGAGAGGCTTCAGTAAATCATAGGAATCAAATTCAGAAAGAACTGAATGTTTACCATAAGCATTTGTTGACAAACCTTTTGAGCTCTACAGCACATTGTGAGTTAAAAGTGCTCACTGATGTGTCATTTGTAGTGGGGTTTTCTGAAATTCAAATTCAACAAGTCTTGGACAATGTGGAACATTTATTTAATATAAATGATATTTGCAATTCTGTTGAAATATGGGACATAATACATGCCCATAAAATACTACAAATACTAAGCGATACATTTCAAGATATAGATGAATGTAACTGGTCTGAAGTTAATCGAGAACTAGAAAATGACATGTGCTTCGATGAATGGAATACTCTTCTTGATGATGATGAAATGCTCAACATGGCAGTTGACAACCTAACATTAGAGGAATACTACACGGATGAAAACACACCACAATTAGAAGATACTTTTAATGAACTGGAGACAAGTGAAGCAAATGATTCTCTTGATGCTGGTATACCCGATCTAATACATGAAACTCTAGAAAGGATGGATCTATCTCATGACTAATTAATTAACTAATATGGTATGTACAATATACAATTTAATTAAGTTGTCATCTACTATAGTAACTTGAAGTTTTTAATAGAAAGCTATATACAGTATTATACAGTCATTTGCAAAAATTCTGGCCGCCACGGTATATCAATATATCTGGTGCATCACTAATACTATTAAATGAAGCAAAATTTACAAACAACAAACGTAAGACTAAAATAAACATTATACTAAATATTTCTACCAACTTTCCTGGCGTTAACCCGCTTTAAGGGGAATTTTCGATTATTTAATTACCCATAATGCACCTGATATATTGATATACTGATACTTCGTGGCGGCCTGAATTTTTGCAATTGACTGTATATCTTATTTGACATTTTGGTCATTGGTGTGGATTATGGCTGTATATTTTTACTAGTCTGCAGTACGGGCAAGACAAAATACAAAGATGAGTAAAAAATTTCCAGTCTTACTCCACAATAAAATGCCAAATAAGTTATTTATTATCCAACGCTTTTGTGATGGCCGGCAAATACACTCTGTGAAGGATATTTATATAAAAGTGTGTGCGAAATACATCAGTTGTAGACGAGTAAAAATATGTTAGATAGTTTTACTTGTTCCAGGGCTACTCGTGCGATATTTTTACTTGTCTACATGTATGGAGAGTTGGATAATAATTAGACATATTTAACAACATTTTCTAAATGGAATTAATTCCAGGTGACCTTATAATAAAAGGCATTCAAACAAAAACAGTTACCATACATGTATACATGTAGTGATCCACAATGAAATCCTGATGCCTCTTTCTCCTGGCACAACTGACAGTGTTTATTCACGTTATGACAATATTATTGGTCAGAGGTCACTTACCTGGTTTTAGTGGACCCTTTTATTTTGAACAGAACATGAACTGTTTGATAGAATACAATGTACTAGTTCTCTTTCAATGACATTTTGAAAGCACATGCAAAATATATACCGTATTATGGTGAATAACTGGATTGTGTACCAGATTTAGGAGTAGTGTCTCTTGTACAGGATTTTATAATCATATTGATCACACCATGTTATAATTACTGTCGATAACTTATGTACATTGTATTACTACTGTTATTACTTAAGTATTGCCTATTTTGGATTGACTATTACTAGGGGGAATATTTTCCCTTGTAAGTGATATACCAACTGAAGGCTTGTGAAAATTACGTAAGTAACAAGAAAAGAATGAATAAATAAATGATAAAGATTGAGTTACAAAACTTTTCATTATTTGAAAATGTTTCATTTCAGAAGATGACCTTATAGTGAATTAAATTTGGAATGAGTGGATTATTATAAATAAATATATGTGTCCATTTGTCTCATTTTTGAGATTGATGTTTCACCTGCAACATGATGAGAGAGTCGAGACATTGGACAATTACATTTATTTATAATTTATCCCTAACATGACCATGAACAATATATACATAATATTATCGTGCTCGAATTCCAAGTGACACATTTTTCTTGTGCTTGTTTATCCACTTGAACATAGCAGTCATGTCTAAGTTTTGAAGTCTGTTCCTTTGGAAGTTACAAAAGTGCATATAAGCTCGGCCATCTTCATGAAAAGAGAAAACTTCGGATTCATTCAGTCTCCTGACAAGTATATTTACATCTTTTTCTGAAGAAGTTAGTCCATATTTTCCAGAACTGGAAACCCTATGAACAGATCTGTCGATGTTTTCTGTTATGATTCTTGTACAAGTTTCGGCTTTACAGATGCGGGTTACAGCTTTTTCACAGACATTTGGGCCCAAATTCTTTATGCACTGCTTAAGGAAATTGTTGCTATGCTCGACATCCAGGTCCAAAGGGATATTTGAGCCAGCTTTGCAGTGATTGTTCACTGATCTGTTCCATTGGAACCTTTCACTGTCACGAGGTGATAGTAGCGCATTTACAAGAAAAAACTGGTATAAACATTCTAAGGCATACTTTGTGCTACCACTACCATCTGCCCTGCAATACAGCATGATGTATTTATATTGCCTCATGATTCGTTCACCATCGCCCTCACAGATAGCATCAAGAAAGTTCAAGTACAGAAATCCATCAGCAAGAAGAGCACAATTATAATTGAAAACATCATCTTGATTTGATGTTTTTTTTTGACTTTTTTACCTCTGGCTTGGAAGGCGACAGCTTTAACTCATGTTCTTGAACTTCCACTGGAGGATCATGGGAACGTTCATGATTTTTCCTGCTCTTTCCATTGTATTTAAAGGACATGCTGCATCCCTCAAAACGACATGGAAATCTTCCATCCTCAGTGAGTTGCTGTTGGTCTACCAAGTTTTCCTTTTCTTGTTGCAGCAGGATTGTGTCAATCATGTGGTTTGCTTTACTTTTGTCAAATATATATTCGACTACAATCTTTTCAGAAATATCCAAAAGTAGTTTCAACTTGTCTGACTTTTTAAGGGAGGTCATGTCATCAGGCAAGGAAGGCTTAGGATTCACGTCTGTTTTACTTTGAAAACCAAGAATCTTCATAGCAGCTGCAAGGACTCTTGCTTCCAAAGTTGTTATGAAGAAATCTTTGTCAGCTCGATAGGCAGAGTGTGGATCACTTGTGACATTTCTGCGATTGATCAGGGTCCGGTCAGAAAACATTGTGCAATAGTCACCATCTGACTTAGAACTGTAGAACCGATTGTAGATCAACTGCAAGTTCGACATAATATCACCGTTAGTACAATTGGTATGAATTATGATGGTCAATATGCCCCCTGGTTACCCTGTCGCCCGCAGTATTTATACCCATGCTAATACTATTTTGTTCTAGTTGTGTACTCACTGTTAATAGCTTTACAGCAGCATGCCAGTCACCCAACTGAAGCGTGATTCCCTCTAGTCTTTCTTCTTGTGTATGACCATTTGCAACAGATGCTATGGTATTTACTGCTCGTTCAACACTGAGTTGGTCACCAGCAAACAGTTGACCATCAACATCACCATTCCATTTTCTTGGCAAGTAGGCATGGAACTGTTGCAGTACTACAAGCATATCCTCATTGATATTTTCGTTTTTGAAGATAACACCGAGAGGAACCTGTAAAATAAACCAACAAAATAAGGTAGATTCAAATTCATTGTGACGACTAACAAAATATTTTCCATTTCGCTCATGTTTCAAATAAATGCATCTAACCTCTGCCTCTTACTTTCCAATTGATTTGTATAGATAATCATGTGAATATGAGTTCAATTAATGATTAACACTTGCGCCGAAATTGGGACAATAAATTCCAAACATCAATGTTAATCATTAATTGCACGAGTATCTCATGTGATTACTTGTTAATCATATGACTATAAAAAATATATATTCATTTGTGTTTACAGCCAATTGCAAAAATTCTGTAAATCAATAATAAGTATATCAGTATATCCATATATCGGGTGCATTATGGGTAATACTATTTTAGAGTTTTTCCACAAAATATGCAGCAGAGACTTACATACAACAAACAAGACTAAATTACATAACATTTCTGTTGTTGGATGACAAGAGGAAAATCAGTTGCCATGGTAACATTAATTTGTAATTTTAATCATAAAAAATATAATACTAAATAAGTAAAAAGTATGTTATTCACCCAGCTACCCTGATTTCCACTTCAATTATAATATTTCCTATACTATGTGTAAGTATTTTTGTAAAGAGCGACTGTACATGGTAACATTCACAGGATGTCATAGCTTTCTACTGTGCTATAGTAATAGAGTGATCGATGGCAATTAAAATAACCATTGAATCAGAAACAACAAAATGTAATGTGTTAATAGGGCCATTTATACAAGACCTAATAAGCTGCGGCTTACATAAGACGTGGCTTACATAAGATGTGAGTCTGTCCCTGGCTTACGCTAGATGCAGCTTATATAAGACGCAAACAAAGTTTTTGTATTTATATGCGTGCTTCGCGTCCTAAGATGCAGCTTACAAAAGACACAGCTTACATTATGTAAGCTGCGTCCTATGTAAGCTGCGTCCTATGTAAGCTGCGTCCTATGTAAGCGTCCTATGTAAGCTGCGTCCTATGTAAGCGTCTTATGTAAGCTGCGTCCTATGTAAGCTGCGTCTTTATATGTAAGCTGCGTCCTATGTAAGCTGCGTCTTATGTAAGCTGCGTCCTATGTAAGCTGCATCTTATGTAAGCTGCGTCCTATGTAAGCTGTGTCTTATGTAAGCTGCGGCTTATGTAAGCTGCGGCTTATTTGGTCTTGTATAAATGGCTCTAATGTGAAATAGTCAAATACATGTAGGTATGTACTCAAAATTAAAGATTTGAATATTATCATATTATCTCATATGCAGCCCAAAAAAGTCCTCCATTGGTTGTAAAGCGCATTGAGACAATGTGAAATGTGCTATATAAGCACCGATTTATTATTATTATTATAAAATCCAACTGACTTATATATAGTTACCTTTTTGGACTGTTGTGACATTTCCTTTGAATATTCATGGGGGATATGCTGGATACAGACATCTTTCAGTGGTGAAAGGGCATCAAAATAATTAGTCAGAATTCTTGATGTGAGGATGACATAATCCATATGCTGTTTTTCATAATCAACTAGACTCGGAAGAAATCTAAGGTTCTGTATGTCTAGGATATCTGCCTTGGCCTTCAGAGAATCAAGGTGGTTTCCACTGACTCTATTTTCTACCATTTTGTGGTTTATCCAATGAAAATCACGGTTCTGGTCTGTTGATGTCATGTTTCTTCTTTGGAGTTGAAGATCTATGTTGTCAAATGAGACAACATACCCAGGATGGCATGATTTCTGATGGTTTTTAATATCTTTGGAAATTTCAGCACTTTTTCCAATTGGTTCCCTGAGAGGGCATTTTCTCTCCTGTCGAGCAACAGTTTGAGGGCAACATTTTCCTCGGCTATGGCTTTCTTTGCATTCTGCAGTTCTATGTCATGGTCCTCACCAAGATGGTCAAGTTTTTCTAGTGTAGCTTTATTGGATGTAGTCAATTTCAGCTTGGTGAATTTGTTTAATTTTGACTATATTGAAAAAAGGAAAAAAAGAATATTTTAATATTTAATTCCTCAAGTACAGTCAAATCTCTATTAAACGACCACCTATTAAGTGACCACCCTCTATTATCAGTGTGATACTGTAAATGTAACCTCTATTCACCTAAATACTGTACAGTACAGAGGAAGTGTGCATTTTGTAAGGATAAGGAGTAAACAGGCTCATTCCAAGTGTGCATGCCACCAAATACATTAGATTTCAAATAAAATGACGTTACTACCATACCATATGTCTTATAATGCTAAACCTCTATTAAGCGGCCAACCTCTATTAAAGTGTAGCCAATTAACGGAGGGTGTCGAGGGTGGGGTTTGATTGTAAGTTAAAAATTACTATTAAACCCAGTTTATATATAATGGCCACCTTAGCCAGGGCTCGACACTGTGGACTAGTGAAAATCTTATCAATTAGACCTAGGGACTAGTAATTATCCGCAGTCACTAGCCCAAGGACTAGTACCTCAAAAAGTTAGTGTCGAGCCCTGTTAGCTTAATTGGGACTTTTATAGATTGATTTTGATTTGTAAAAAAATGTCAACCACCCTATATTAGTACAACATAATTATAAATAGCCATACGTTACCTACCTCCATTGAACCAGTCTTCATTATTATACCAAGAATAGTTGCTGTTGCATTCATGTGGTTATGTCTTTGCTTCAAGAGAATCGACCCAGACAGTGCCATACTTGGAAGCCATGTGGTTTGTGCATTCTTTTTGGCGACACTTGATGTCAACAAAAATGCATAGAATATCGGTGCCCTGCTCTGCCATTCTTCACACAGTGATTTACAATCGAAGTTTTCCAGGTCACTCTTTGATGTCTTTCTGAGTAAAGATGGATTCTTCCGAGAGCAAAGCCCGCTTACTTCCTTTGACACAATTCCAAGCAATTTCTTTACAGCCATGTTTCTTAGATTTTGACAGCCCATCACTGCTGACACAATACGTGATGGCTGTCCACTGGCTAAGGCCTTCCCAATAGATCCATAACCGTTATTTAAAACTTTTCTAACTGTTCTAGATGGATAGTTCACAGTTATCTTCACATCTGTATTATATTTAACGGGAGTAGAAGTCTCAAAGGCTAAGTTCGCGATTTCCGGTTGAACTTGTGAACTTGAAATGTTTGGAATCAGTTGGTTTGGAAGTAGGATTGTTTGATCCAAGACACAGAAATCTGGTAAAGAAGAAGTACAAGTGGTAGATCCAGTGCAACTACGGCCAAATGACAGTGACTTTATAGCTTTCTTGGTTTTGGTAATGTTGGTACTACTGGAAGTGTCATCCAAATCATTGTCATCTAAATCGTCTGAAGACTTGTTCAACCTCTTGAATCGTGAACGTTTTTCTTTGTATTTCTGTAATATATCGTTCTTTAAATCAGTGACCTTTGTTCTTGCGTTGGAGAGCTTAATGAGAGCTCGATAGCAAGCTCTACACACAAATAGACAGGAATTCTCACTGTCGACCAAATTAATGTTGACGGCGAAATTGATAAGTCCTTTCAAATCAACAGAACTTTTACCAAATATATAGTACTTGATCTTCACAAATTCTCCCGAACAAATAAAGCAGTTATCTGTGTTACCAACAACTTTTGTGGGCGTTTGGACCGTTTGATATGCCATAAAACCAACACAAAAGACGAGCGAACATCTTCAAGTGACATTACTTCCAAACAGTGCCGCTGTGGGTTATTTCGCGCGAAATTTGACAAAATATTAACTTAAACGCTCAGCGATTGGCTGACAGGAAACAATAAACTTTATTTGATTGGCTAACCACTTACAATTGGAACGGAATGTTTGGCTCGGGTAAGCAGCCGTGTCTGAGGGGAGAGAGCATTGCGTGACGACACTTAGCACGGCTGCGAGGGAGACTATGGTGTTTCACATGAAGACAAACAATATTCGCTGTTGACTTCGTCTCGGTAAATGTTTACCAATAGCAACAAAAAAATATAAGAAATTGTTAAAATGGTAAAGTTCATTAATCTGTTTTTCAACTTAATATGTAACCGAAATAAATACAGGAAAGCAGAATTGGTCTATGCTGAACACAAGGGTGATTCGTGGATTGTAGACGAAATTGGAGAGCGAGAAAGACTAGAACCTTCATTGCCTCCATGCTTAAGCGACGTCCTGGCTAATAGCACAGCTAAAGAAAACGGTGAAGGAATTGCTTGTTCCAGTATGTTTGTTTTTGCTTGAAGGATATGCATTACAAACACACAAGGGAGTGGAGCCAAAAAAAAATCATTGCTTTTGCATTATAATTAATTAAGGACGTTCGCGGGCAAAAACAACTATCCATGTTTTTTTCTTGAAACTTCGTATGGTGAAATAAGATCATTATAGAAGCTAAATGAGCAAATAAAACATGGGGGTCACCGACTTCGCTATGGAGCCAGATTTCTTCAAAGTATACCCTTTTTCTGATCGAAAATTACGTGCGTTAAATCCACGGAAAGTCGAGAATGACAGGTATTTTTTTGTAGAAAAACTAAACGGATTGCCAAAATTTTCCTCAAATGGCTATCTAAGAGTTTATAGAATAAAATTATGTACAAAGATTTGTGAATATATAGAAACAACCTGTAGTTTTTGGCTCATATTTACAGTCACCACGTAGCCATCGACGACTCTTTCACGTGAAGGTAGGTTGAAGTTTTCATCTAAATTCGTGTTTTTATCAAAATCTAACCATGTTTTTTTCTTTAAATTTGGTACATGGGGAGCTTTTATGATTCTTTGTAAAATCACAAAATAAAAAATGGGGGTCACCGGTATCGTTCTCGAGATATTAGCCGATGAAAATCGTCTACGTAACATGCGTGACTGGCTGCCATCTTGGACGTGAGGAAAGAGGACTGGGCCATGATGATTCGAACCTTGATTTTGTGCGCAGAAAAGATGCGCATGAACAATGCGCGCGAACGTCCTTAAGGTCCCGATATAGATCCGGCATGGTGTATTTGGCTATAGTACAGAATTTTATATGGAGCCTCTTGATATATTATTATCAAGAAAATTTAAAATATTTCCTTGATTTCCAACTCCGGGGCCGAGTGCGCCCAGCCCAATGAAATAATCGTATTTTCCCTATGCGAATCATGGTTGTGTTATTATTATTATTTTCTATTATGCATGTGCAGTACCTTGTATTCAAGCAGATTTTTTGAAATGCACAGATTCGCTAAATAAATAGCGAAAAGGTAGGAGATGTGGTGGTCCTCGACTGTGAGTGTCACAGAACTGACCTCGCACCTTCAATTGCCACGGTTGAGGGCATAGATGGTACGAGCTTTACTGTACACTGGTATGGTGGAACGTGGACAGGAGAATGGAAACCAGCGAAGAAGAAGCAAGGACGGGCAACAGTTCCTTCCATGGAAATATTGGACTTGAAGAGAAAGGCAAATCGAGAAGCTAAAGGAACTAGAAGCTCTAATAGCGTTCACTCGGACTACTGATATTGAGTAGTCTCCTTTGCAGCCGTCGGGGATTTCATCACGCAATCCGAAAAGGAGACTAGATAATGAGATGATGAAGTCGAGAAATGGTAGCTTCAAAAATGCAATGTTGCTGGTTAGATTTCAGTCAAAGAAAAAATAATGCTATTTAACTGAATAGCAGCGTGACTAAAACAGTGTTTGGTCACTTGTTGCTTGACTCAGTACAGCATGCATTTATTTTCCACTACGAACAAAATTAATTTCGGCAAATGGATATCAAATTCTCTAGTCCTGACTGATATGCTCAATATTAACCTGAAGCAAACAAACTTTGCATATAAACGGAGACCTACAGTCCTCTCTCATGTTTAGTGTCACTGAATTATCATTAGGAGTATTTTACAGTGTGACTACACCAACCAAGGCCACCCAAACAAATTTCATACAAATTATCCAATCACAATTCTTCGTTTGTACGTGATTCAACCCATTTTGAGAGTCTCGGATGTGCGCCATCTTGGTTGATAGCCGTTGATATTCAAATTACGTATTTCACATCTCGAGTATCTGTTGCTTTGATCTTACAACCCCTTATTTTAAATTATGCCGGTTTTATGCGCTATCTATGGCTGTGGACATAATGCAACAATGTATAAAGAGGGTATTTTCGAATTCCAAAGGTGATAAATAACTTCACAAGGAGAAGAAACAGAGGAATTGACAATTGGCTCGCAAATATATCGAGAGCTGACTTGATGGATGCAAAAATTCAACACACGCGTGTATGTAGGGATCATTTTATAACTGGTAAGTAATTCGATAAAGGATCTACTGTATTTTGTAATGCTTATAATGCCTTTACCTTATGTTAAAAATAACTATTATAAATTCAATATTAAAAATGAAACGTGGCATCGCTATACGACCAAACAAATCCTGACTGGGCTCCTACACTCCGCTTGGGACATAATAAAGTCAAACCTGTAGACACTTCACGCAGCGAAACAGATATTGCACTCAACTACTTGGAAAGAAGAACACACAGTCAGTCTTGGAAAACATTCTAATTGAATCTGGAGTGTATATTATGAGTGATATTATGACCTGTAATTATAATTTATATATATATAAATTTATATTTGTAATTTTTACTCTTTTAAACTCAGCTTTCCTGAAAAGCAACTACTTGTAATTGATGAAATTCTGAGTCAAATAAAGTTCATTCATTTATACAGCTGGCACGACTTCAGTGTTAAGAGGCTGTCCGCGTAAGAACCGACCAATAGCTTCCGCCTCAAAAAATAAGTTGAACTCGTTTTAAGTTGGTGGATAGGCACAACCAAGCTAACTATGAAAATCAATTTCTTTCATCTCAATTCTAATTATTTTTTAAGATATGACTTCTCGAAGATGAGATCGACCGACAAGGCAAAAATCTGGTCTAAAATAGCGATGACCAAAATCCACTCGCATTGCGTTCACGCATCGTAAAATGATCGCTTATTGTGACAACTGGCAACATTTATATCTAATGATGTGATTTGGGATCTAAGATTGAATAAAATTGGAACTATTTTCTGTTTATCGGTACTGACTTACAACACACTGAAAGCCAAGCTGACGAAACAGCCCATATTCAACGACAATTTTCTCCGTTGTGGGACCAGATATGGGAAAGTAATAACTTTACCCCAAATAAAGAAGAGTTGCTTTTTGTAAATGTCCAAAAAAAATTGTCGGACCTCTCGATCTAAGAGGGAAAAAAATTATCCAAAGTCGAATAAATTACCTCTATCTCGCGACATCACAGCCACTTCCGGTTTCATTGTTTACCAAGTCAAGGTCAAGTCCATAGCAGCCTCTTGGTCCAGGAAGGCGATTAGAGCACTAGAGACAACGCTTAATGGTAAAATCAGAATCATTTACCGCTGTTTTGAAATATAATTTAGTCTTCAGGTCGTTGGAATTGACTTGAGATTCCCCGCCGACAATGACAGATACATTGAGATACATATAAACATTTCAGAATCCTCGCTATTTCGGTCCAACACAGATTAGGATAGGCCATGAATTGTAAGCGATCCATTATTAAACATATGTGTAAGAAAATAAGCACATTGAACCCGTTATTGCTAAAATACTTCTCGGAATTTGTATCAGATTCAGAAGATTTGACAAAATATGAAATTAACAAATGTTCTCATTTGGGTAACCGCTGACTTCGACGACTTCGCGTGTGAATTTATCAGAAAATTCGGAAAACTCAACATGTCCAATTGTTCCTTATTCAAAAAACATCCAATTGAATGTGGGCCAGCACATGGCCACACGGAAACGGTTCTTCTTTTTGACTGCTGTGATGATGTTAGTTATCACCTGAACACTTGCCATCTATCCCGGTGCAAGCTCAAAGAATATGAGCTCATTCTGCAGAGGGCTGGATTAGACCAGATTTCACCTGAGGGAATGACCAAGTTCCGGGTTTGCCCCCGTCACCGTTATGATCTGGGGAGATGTTGGAGACCACCAACAACATGCCAGTACCCGATGCACTCTGGTTCTTCCAAATCATTAAAAGGTCGCGAAGTTATTAGCGTTGAAATGGCCAAAGCTATTGTTCAATTAATGGGAGCCAGTGTGCCGATCGGATCGCGTAAGTAATCTGTATTTATAACCTCAAAATAGTGTTTTCTAGACCATTACGAGATAGATCGGTATTGGATAGTTTCGTCCCAGTGTGTTTAATACTAGATGAAAGGAAAGCGGGCGTGTCTGAGAAAGGCAGGCAAAGAACCCGAAATAGACACTAATTATGATGCAAATCGTCATTTTTGTCTGCAGCGATATGTACTGTCTGTCGCAAAAAAACACAGCGCAGAATTGAGTAATGCAGGTGTTGGTGCTACAGCATGCAAGGGCTCTGATGTTGGCGAGCTAACGGAAGAACTAGCTCATTTGTCGATAGTTCCTGAAGAAATGATCATGGAGTTGAGGTATGGTACCTAAATAAATATTATATATTTTAAGAAACATAGAGTGCAATTTAGAAAAGCGTGAAATAGTACTATTACTAAATAGTACTAAACAGTACTAAATAGTACTATTTCTATTGTTTTCTATTGTTTCATTAGTGCTATTTAGTACTAAATATAACTAATTAGTTATTTAGTTTTCAAGCTTTTCTAAATTGCACTCTAGGATAACAACATTACCAGTATTATAGCATTGCTAAGGTTAGGATAAGGGTTAGACGAGCTTGAGGGTGTTGTGGCAGTAACAGCGCTTATTTGAAGGGAACGCCAATCGTTAAAAGTGATCGGAGTGTGCATTCACAGGGACCGCGGAGACGGGGGGCTCCCCCCCCCCCCCCCCCCCCACATTTAGCCAAAAAGATTGTTTATAACAACTTTATTTGTAAGATGACAATGTTTACAAAAAGGGTGTCAACAGGGGAACTGAATCCCCATATTAAGTTAACCCCCTATAAATTGGTTATAAATCTATATACACTCATTTCGATAAAGTTAGTCACCCGTAAAGCTTCGAAGGTGAGACCGATGAGGATCCTGGGTTTTAGACGAGGTGCATCTGAGGGGCGCTGGCTGACGCAAACGTAACTTCTAGCATAGCAGTAATAAAAAGATGTAAAAAAAAAATGATTGTACAGGAACGAACTAAGTTTATTTACCCGCCCTAACAAAGGCAATAAAAACGAATACAAATATAGACTGAGTGTTACCTGACCGAACTTGTATTTGTATTGTACAGGCACAGAGAGGAAGATTTCAAGTACAGTGAGCCATGGCTGAGCTTTGCAAATACACCAATGCCTTCCAGACGTCCTGAACCTGACTGGACGCCAAGTGTATTGACTGATCAGGACAGCAACAGTTCGCAAGAGGAATCAGGTGGTGAATTGAATGACAGTGAAACACTCGCAATTTACAACGATGCCATGGAAAAACTCAGTGTGGCGTCTGGATTGTCTTCAGATGAGTTTGAGCCTCTTACATCGCGCTTGACAACAACCTGGAAGAACACAAGCAAATCAATGCAAGACGAGTCTAAAGAGAGAGCATTGCAAGGCTGTCGTGTGGTATGCGAGGTAGTGGCGCCAAAAGCTGCGAAGGAATTTTTTGATTCTGTGTGTCGACCAATGCAAAGAGACGAAGACAACGATGTAAGTGGAGAGCTAGCAGCACTTATGACTGCATACAGGGATGCGCCATCTCGAAACGTTAAAATCCAGATACTAAGTCTGTACGCGTACCGGTATCCTGCTGAGAAGCTAATCAAACTCCACGAGCCATATGAAACACTCACCCATTGGCAGATAAAGCAAGCAAGGAAACACGCCAAAGCGTTTGGCCCGGGCGTGGTTGATTCCAAACCAGTCCAACACCGCGTGCGTCTGTCCCATGCCAAAAGTGGACCCATTTCATTGACTTCACCAACAGACCTTACTTCTGGCAAGACGTCGCCTTCGGCACTAGAATTCTCAAGCTCGACTCAGGACAAAAAGTAACCATGCCGAACGTCATTCGCACGGTCACGAGGTCTACTATGATCAATCAGTACTACCAATACTGCGAGGAAGATAAGTTTTCGCCACTCAGCAGAGCGACTCTGTTTAAAATTCTTGACGTCAGAGGGGCATCTCAAAGAAAATGTCTACAGGGCCTCGATAATATCGCCACAGATGGTGCGGCAGGTTTCGAGACTTTGGAGAAAATCGTGGATGAGCTTGGGGAGTCAGGTGCTAAGCTCTCGTGGTGTAATAACACAAAGAAGCAACTGGATGCTAGTAGACGTTACCTCAAGACTGAGTACCAGATCCACTGCGCCGAGGGTCAGAGCACATGCGCTGATCATTGTCAAGACTACGCACTTAGCGATAATACAGATGAGGCTTTTAGAATGCATTGTGAACATGCGCATAATGTTCTCTGCGACCAGTGTGAATCTCTTAGATGTACTCTTAGAGAAATAGAAGACAACATCAACAACTTTGATCTCACCTTTTATAGCGAAGAGCAGAAGCAGGATCTGAATCATGACTTTAACTGTGCAAGATCGAATATCCTGGACTGGAAAGCCCATGTACTACGAGCATCTAATCAGGAGAGAGCAAAGCAAGATTTTCTGCATGATATGAAGGCCGGCGAGGAGGCGTTAGTTGTAATGGACTGGGCCATGAAATTTAACCAACTAAAGTTCAGAGAGAAACAATCTGAATGGTTTGGCAAACGAGGTTTGAGCTGGCACATTTCCAGTGTTATCATGAAAAGCAAGGAAACCAAAGAAATAGAAGTAAGGTCTTTTGCGCACCTGTTTGATTCATGTACACAAGACTGGTATGCAGTGGTATCAATCGTAGAAGATCTGCTGGTCAAGATGAAGCTGGAGAACCCGTACCTGACCAAAGTATACATTCGCTCTGATGAGGCGGGCTGCTATCACAATAACAACCTGATAGCAGCCCTGAGGGATGTGAGCAAACGCACAAGGGTCACCATCGGTCGCCTAGACCACTCAGAGCCACAACACGGTAAAGACATATGTGACAGGATTTTATGTCCCATGAAAGCTGCCATCAGAACTTTCTCTAATGAAGGCCACGACATCGTGAACGCTCGCGACATGCAGACAGCGTTAGATGAGAGGCCAGTAAAAGGTACAACCGTAGCTGTGTGCTCTGTCAACGAGGCAGGGAAAACCATTGAAGTCAAGAAGATAGAGGGATTCAGCAAGTATCACAATTTCTCCTTCGAGAAAGATGGCGTGCGCGTCTGGCGATGCTACGGGATTGGAGGAGGGAAGCTTGTCCCTTACAAACGCCTTATCTTAAAGCCACAAGGACCAACAGGGATGATCGTCGAGGAACCGTTTTTTTTTGACATGCGACAATCTCGGGTCTTTAATCTTGGCAACCCTAAAGCGGACCACGACAAACGCCAACCACTGTTGTCATGCACGCAGCCAGGGTGTACGGAATCCTTCGTAAAGTTCTCAGACCTGGAGTTACACCTTGATGTGGGAGAACACAGCCCGAGGTCTACAAGTATGTATGATAAGATCCGTAAGGATTGGGCTAACAGGTGTTAGACAGTGCATATGGACTCCAGTACTCCTGCCACCTGCAAAGAGAGTGTTGACACTAGTGCAGAGATTGCTGCCGAGCCGAAGGTATCCGAGGGATGGGCGCTACATAAGGGCAGAGGGGGCGCGACGCAATTCTCCCAAGCCGTGAAAGTCTACCTTACAGCAAAATTTAACCTGGGAGAGAGAACTGGACGAAAGTGCAACCCAGAGCAAGTTGTGAAGGATATGAGAAAGGCAAGAACAGTAAACAACGAGAGAATGTTCACAAGAGAGGAATGGCTAACGAAAACGTAGGTACAAGGATTTTTCTCACGAATGGCGAACACGAGAAAAAAGAGCGCAGCAATAGGTGTTGTTGAAGAAGACGATTTTGGGGAGTGTCTGGTGGACGAGCAACTTGAGCAATTACAGCTAGTGATGGAAAAGGTCGGCTTTAGCCACCCCATCGTGTACGATGTCTACGACATCTGTGAATACTACCAATCAAATAGGCTCTCCACTTTTAATGTTAACATGCTGAAAGAGATGTGTCGTTTCTTTGAAATAAGCTTCAAGGCAAAGGATCGAAAGAAGGACTTTATTGTGAAAATTGAGAAACTTGTAAAATAATGTTCATGTTCTAAGTAGAGCGTGCACTTCATGAAAGAAAAGAAGATGAAAGAAAAATGGACAGAAAAAAAGAAGAAATTCCGGCCACATGAAAATGTGAACACTGTTTATAGTCAGGGAGCATGTGTAATCCCGTGGGAATTTTGTGCTGAAAGCAAGCCACCTATCTAGATGTGTTAAAGGGACCCTAAGGAACAAGAAACATGTTGTCGGCAATTTTGGAACTGGTACCGACAGCCGCTACGGAAGTTTTAAAATGTGACGTATATGGCCCAGCATGGAAACTTGGCTGGGCCATAAAATGAAATATAACCATCGTTGATGGAAACAAATCGTTACCGAAATTACTCATACTTTACATATAAGTGTATCTGACACAACTAAGAAACTTTTAAGTAATAAAGCTGGTCACGTGACCATGACAGCATGGCAACGAGGCTGGACCATAAAATGACCTTTAACTTATTTTGAATTGCGTAAAATCTATCCAAATTCACCCAAGTCAATGAAATGTGTGATTGTTACATTACCAGGCCTCGTCCGTGATACAGGTGGTCACGTGATTAGCATGGGAACGAGGCTAAGGTACAGACACTGTTTCGCCATGTATGTGGATTTCATCAAAAAATGATATCACATCATTTCATAGCGTACGACCATTGTCGAACCTTTGTCGTGTCCTTTTTTACAGAAACTTAGACAAATATGTCCATTGAGGAACGTACAGTGAAACATGGTGCCATCCGAAGAAAACATTGATCATGTCACTATAGAGAACGCGTACTGCACGACAGCTTCCTTGGTGTCAATCGATCTCTGGGCGTGACTTACGCGCAGAACATGACCCGCACAAAATGGGAGTGATCTTCCTTGAGGTCAATCATTTTGTCATTGGCTATCACTTGTAGAGTCTTCCCCGTAGTATTCTATGTAAGAAGCGCTTGCCTTTTTAATAGTTCCAATTTTATTACTCGTGCCCAGGCCGTAGGCCGCACGAGTTATAAAACCCAACGCGTATTTTTTTTTCAATGTCAGAAAATCGCAAAGTTGTGCAATATCCAGTCACATGCTATCGAGATGCCATCTTGTATTTTAGACAAAGCGAGGAAGGCTTCGGCGATTCATGGAGTTTCACAAGCGAAATATTGCACTTTTTACTCGTCGGAGTGTTAAGTTGAGTGTTGTAGACGAGAAGATCTACAAATTTGAGATCGCCACTCCTTCGATCGTGTCTTACGAAGTCGAAGAAGATGGCTATTTTGCCGGACTCGCCACACGAACTGAGCCCGACCAGGAATGCAATGAGCTTCGCTCGATAAAACTGTCAACAGGCCGATATTCGCGAACTGAAACAGAGATACATGGAAGCCTTGAAAGCCTTTATCAGTTATACGAACTTGAAGTTAAACTGAAGCATTACAAACCTATCATGGCGGCTGGGTAACTGATCCGATCCAGAACGGCAAAAGTTACAATGTAGTTGAAAGCAATGAGTCTTCCGGAGAGACTGACGAACTGACAATCAGTTCACGTTTATTTTTAGTATTCCCCACGATTCATTTCTATGGCATTGATATTTAGGCATAAGATTATATTCAAGATGTTTGATGACTTAGTCCTAAAAATACTGACGTCAAGTGGTCACGTGACCTGGGCATGTGAAATTTCGTTTTTTAAATATGCGGTCACGAGTTTAAGATATGCTGAAATAGTTTTTATGCTACGACATTAAGGAAAACTAATGAAAAAAGATAGCGTTTGGAAAACCTGTCCCATAATTTTAGTTATCGAGAAAATTGAGAAAACGTATTCTGGTTAAATGGTCACGTGACCTATTTTCGTAAATATCTCTCTTAAGAGAAATCAGAGACAAGTTTTCCAAACGCAGTTGTGTAGACCACTAGCATTGACAACATATGCAATTGTTTGTTTTTATACTGTTCTTAAACCCGCGACCGCATTTTAAAGTAAATTTTCAAAGACTGTTGTCACGTGGTTAATCACGTGTTCAGCTTTTTTGGTATTTTGTTGACTTCAATCAATTAAGGATGTCGAACTCTATGGCTGTGCTAAGTTTCGTAATGTTTGGTAAAAAGGAAGTGACATTATAATTTTTTACATTTTTTTCTCGTTTTTGGGCTTGAACCAGGAGGCCTTAACATACTTGAGTATGTGAGGGACGAGAAACACCTTAAAGAAGACGTAGGGCATGTTTGAGCACCGATGTCGCACTTGGACGGCTTCAGTTGAAGTTGCTCAAACACACCATTGGAAAATATCAGATAATTTACTTAAAACAATCCGTACGAAGAAATGACACACACAGCTGGTAATTAGGTTACGGAAGCCGAGAAGGGCCAAGCAGAAAATTTATTTGAAAATATTTTACAAATCCTGAAATCTTTCTTAAAAATCCGTAAATATTTTGGAAATCCTGAAATCTTTATTCAAAAACGAAAATATTTTGGAAATTCACGTTTGCCACAAATCCTTTTTTTTTGTGCAAATGTGCTAACTCATATTTTGCTATAATTGTGGGAAAGCATTCAGTAATACAGGGTGCTTTTGCAGGAATTGTGGTACGAAGAGAAGTGACCAAAGCACATTTCCAAGTTTTGCAGACGAGAAAGAAGCCATAACACACTACTTTCGAAGAGGATACAAGTATGAAACAATTCTTTTGTTTTTATCAGAATATCATGGTATCTCATTGAGGTTGCAGACTTTAACCTATTGACTCCTACACCGGCCGAAACCGGCCGTAAACATCGATACTGCTTTAAAAAATTCTAACTTTCTGAATTTTCGTAACATCGATCTCATGGCCAACTCTTCAAATTTTAACCTTACATGTCTTACAGGTCCGATTTCTGGGCATTAGTTCAATTTGTTTTTCATATAAATCAAAAATGCGTGTTTTTGACGCAATTTCACACCTCGACATTTGACTTGGATTTTCTTCCAAAATACATCATTTCAAAACAGACGCCACTTTCTCAGCAAACTTCCATCTCTCTTCTTGATATATTCGTGAATTTTTCCCTCTCTCTCTTCCTTAACTCGCCAAACAATAGCCAATTCCTTAGGACCACTTTCGCAAACACGTGTTTTCCTTCTGCTCGCCCGAAAAGGATGTCGGGAACATACGGGAATTTTTGACAGCATTCATCCCGCCCTTTCCGTTTTTTAGACTTTTTTAGAGTGTCGAGCCACTCGGTCCTACAGGCAAAATATTGTAAAAAAATTCACGCTTTGGTCCCCCAACAACCTTAATAGTATGGCAAGGCTTAACCCAGGGTCGTTTTCTCAATTCTAAGAATTCCTCCAACAGAAACGTTCTTTGAACATGTATGCGGAATGTCTTCTTATCAACATGGTTTGATATGCCTGCCCTTTAATATGTCCTTGATGTCTGGTGGATTTGGAACCTCTGCGGCCCTGCATGTATTATCACCATTGGACTGGTCACACATGACATATTGACTGTTATTAACATGCAGTGTCAACATTAGATCATTATTCAAACTTCATTGAATATTCATGATGCTTTATGATGACATCATTTGCATTATTTAAGACCAACTTAATTATGCAAAGGCGTCTGTTCGCAACGTTCGGAAGTACGAGTAAAGTCGTCCCACCCCCACAACACTACTTTGGCTGACTTATTAGCACTCTGTGCTACTCCCTTGTTGGGTATTCGAGAGGGAGGGCCTACCCATACTTTAATGCTAATAAGGCAGCAGAAAGGATAATGTACTATACGTAAGCTCTTCAGAGGTGTGCTGTTGGTCACAACACATATCAGCATGCTCTTCGATTTCATTGAATTGAAATCAAATCAAACATGTGGGACATACCACCCTTCCATCTTGGTTAATGTCCTCAAAAACACTATGGTCCAAATCATGATCACTGTCCTCATCTGAAACTGAGCAGTGAACATCGACTACTTTAGACACTTTAAAGGGGATTTTCGTTTGCGTTTTGGCTTTGGTTTCATCAGTCTCGTCTTTAACATTTTCCTCCGTGAAGAAGAGGCAAATGTAAAGATAACATTTTGAATATGGTTTTGCAAGTTCTTTTTTGTAATTGCAAACGATGAATTCTTCGTTGGTTCCTGGAACTTTCTCAACAATTTTCTGATCCGGATAGATCAACACATAATTGTCGTCCTCGGAAAAGAACTGGTCTTGTTTATATTCGTTTTGCGCACGTGGAACCCAGAGTCAATATATTCAGTAGAAGCATACTGCCATAAGAATGCCGCGGCCTTATACAGAAGATATCAGGTGGATAATTCTATTTCAGCGCTTGTAAAAGTGCAAATGTGCAAATGTGCAAATAGTCCAGGAGGAAGGACTCAAAAATAGCTTCTTATAGACCAATATCTCCTCCACACAGCCTGATAATTCGTAATGTCAAAATGTGGTATCAGTCATGAGATATGGCGTGATATTTACCTGAACTTCGAGTCTAGCATGGAAGCGAGGCTGCGGCACAAAATAGCCCCTAAAACGCTTATTTTTTAAACAAATCATTATAAAAGTAACTGGGAATCACAATCTCACTTAGATCTACCGTCTGATATTGGAACCACTTCGATAAAGATATCACGTGATCGACCACGTGACCTAGGTGCTCAATAGAAGGATCTTCCAATTCCATTTTATTCCAATTCTTATATAAACTCTTAGTTGTATTGTCTCACATTCGAACTACATCGATAAAGATATCACGTGATCAACCACGTTACCTCAAAGATGTTCAAAGGAAAGATGTTTTTGTCTAACTTCGTATTTTTAAAAGTAATGATTAACATAATAAAGCTAGTAATGATATCTGAAGCTATTAAAGTTGTAAATTTGCTTAGAAAAATTTCACATGAAATACTTTATAACATAATATGAAGACAATTTGACAAATTAATGATGAAGCTGCAATCTTTTGGACTTCCTGTGTACTACACCAGGTGGGACTGGGGTCTATTCAACCAGTGATCAATTTGGATAAATGATATAATCTAAACAGGGTTCATCCACGAATGTGAATTTGTAGTGTAGACCTGCGGTTGTAAGTGGTAGAGCGATAAGCCAAATCAAATAAACAAATGACTTCGGCATTGGTAGCATGCACAACTTCCAATATATTTATTCTTAGAAGAACCTACGCTTTATATATTAATCCAACAGGAGGGAAATTTGCATGAGCATGCGCTTTCGGAAGCACAAAAACCGATTATAGTAATAATAACGCTATATTTTATTATGTTGCTATTTTGATCATCAGAGTTCGACAAAAAGGCTTATTATATAGTCAAATGTTAATTTAATTCTGGCTTTTCACTGCACACTGGCTATTCACAAAATTCGTATTTTGTTTGATATTGAATGGCACAGGAAGCCCAAGCTGGGATTTTGTGGATTATATCTTAATTTGTTTTTCTATAAATAATGTAACAACAGTCTTGAAACTGTCCTGGTGTCTTGTGGTATTTATTTACTATACCTGTACAAAGTTTCGTCGAATTTGAAAACAATTTAGATGTCTTCCCCGACCTTTCCATGAAGATATTTTTGTTGTTATCATGAAAAACTGTAGTTTTATCTCTTCTGGCGATTTTTTCCAACAATCTCAATAACATATACTGAAAGCATATGGTACATAGTTCTATGAAATGGTAAAATTTTTGTGGAGATTTGGGCTGGATTTCAAGCAATATGCAAAAAATGTATATTTTTGAGTAATGAAATTTATGCAAACTTTACACTTCAATAAAATGTTTACACTTTGACCGATCTCAGCATAATATCTAAAAACATGACCTTGGATGGGAACATTACAAGAACATTGGAACACTGACAGAAGAGGTCCTACCATAAAACGAATACCATAATAAATGTGTTGACGATTAATTCACGTTCTACAAATTATGACGAAGATATTGTCGAAAATCTTCGACCGAGCGATTTTTCCCAGAGAAGTTACTGGAATTTTTCAAAACAGGCAACATGACTTTAATGAATTATGTTGTGGAAATTGTGGAGATTTCGGCTCAATTTCGAGATAACTAACTTTAAAGATTGGGATAATTGAGTATTCCAGACATCATACCCAAGTTTATCTTCGTTTATTTGAAGTTGATTTGGTGTTGATGAAAGCTAAAATATAATAATATACATTCCATATGTATAAGAATTGACTAAATGTATTTAATTTCCCATACATCTTCTTCGCGACTGAGCTTGCAACGTCGACAAACTGTTTACTCCATGTCAGCTGGCCGCCATGTTGTCCAAAATAGAGTATTTAGCACAGCAAAAGTACAGGAATTTGATATCAAATAAAGGCATAATATTCTAATATTTCGATCAATGAAATAACTTTAAGGCCCAAAGATAGCATTAAGAATTCATTTCTGCGTGTTCAGTGCATACAATTCTCGTAGTACGTCCGCAAAAACTGTAAACATTGGAACCAAACAACTTGTGTCGAGTACATCTTGTATTCATCTGACTGTGGCGACGCATGCGCACACAAAAGTCCCTCCTGTTTATTAATCCAACAACACAATAACAAATTTTATTACTTTAAATATTTACAATTTAAGTTTGTTTGGTTTATACAAATTAAAATTGTAAGCTTTGCAAATACCTGGTATTCAAATGGACGTCAACGTTAAAATCCCTTTCTTACTGATTCATACTCTATATGTATTCATATTATAATGCAGCTCATGGAGGACGACTTCGCTAGAAGCGATCCTGATGTCATAGATATTTTTCCAAACCTCCAAAACTGAGAAAACTAACAAGCAACAATATTCAAGAGTCAAACAAAATGATTATGTTTCAAATGTTAGATCTAACAGTAGCTCAGTGGTTAGAGCATCCGACTAGCAAACGGACGGTCATGGGTTCAAATCGAATCTGGGGCTCAGATTTTTTCTGAGTCCCAAAATCACGTATGTGAAGTTTGGTTAAGGTATGCATTCAAGTTTCAATTAACACAGAATCCGTCCATTTAACCCCCAATAAAGTATACATTTTCTGAAAGCTAAATAAATGGAGATTCCAACTAATGGTATATTAACAAAAAGTACATACGCGTTTTAGATATAAGTCAAGATCAACGAATTTTCATATAGCGTTATACGGCGAGTCGGAAAATCAAGATCATTGTCTTTATGCACTCTAGAGATATCAATTATCAAAACCGTGTCTCCGTTTATCGATACATTTCCCCCGTTGCTTTTTTATCTGACGCGAAACTTTCGGTACGCTAAAAATACATTGTTCTTTACTAATCAGTTAATAAACTCATGAAATCATTAAAATATCAAAAATCGGAGACACGGTTTTGAATAATGAAGTCCTAAAAATTTCAGCTGAATCGAATAAAACCCGTTTGTTTAGGAGCCCATAACCAGTCGGTACTTCTAACGCTTTGATCTTTAACTCCAACAATTTAAGAGATTGCTGGTTTAAAAGTCCTTTAGACTCCCAAAGCTTGAACATGTGTTTTGATGTACCCAAAATTAAATTATGCATTGGGTCAATAGCTGAAAATTTAATTACATCAAAGTACTCTAGCTTTAACAAGGAACTGTAATAAAGGCCGTACTTTTTTGCAAGCTCCTCGTATTTTGACTTTGTTGAAGCTGTTCTAACTTTATCAGCATGGCATCGATGACTGACATTGTCACGTGGTGGCCAGTTTTCTCTATCAAAACCAGAATAATCAGTTTTTTCTTTAAATGTACTTGGAAAAAAATTGAAACATACTTGAACTTGTTTGTAGCCTTACACTTCTCCAAAGAGCCTTCAATTCGTCAACAATGGGCTCAAGAAATGGGTTCAAGGACTTGTGTTCTTTGCTTAGTTCAGGTACAATACTAGGCTCAGTATCCAGCCGCTGGGGTTTCGTGCGCCCGCGATACTCTCCCCCTCACGGCTGGGCGCACGAGCTTGTCCTTTGTTTTTGTCAACCAATTAGAAATCTGCCCCCCAGTTTTTAGGGGGCATAAATTAAAAATGGCGTGATGGAGAGTTTTGATGCTTGTGAATATGCCCTTGGCTTGAGAAGTTTAATTTAGAGAGTTTTAAAGAAAAACAGCGTTTAGCTTTGAAAGAAATTGTTCTGGGAAAGAATGTACGTCTTCGTTGTTCTTCCTACTGGCTCTGGAAAATCTCTAATTTTCCAAGCTGCTCCACTCGTCTTTGACCTCGTGATATCGCCGCTAGTGTCTCTCATGAAATACCAAGTTAACTTCCTTTCATCAAAGGGCATTACAGTTGATTTCACACAACTTTGGCCGCTCCGATTGCGAAGTTTAACTGGCTTGGTTCAGTGAACCGTGAGTAATGTTTATGTCTCGAATTCAAATATTTGCTAGAATTGCATCTCAAACGAAATGTTTCAAAAAGTGTATTTCAAACTGCATTATGGAGATAAAGTCCTTTCATAGCGATGTCGTTCATCCTCAAAATCGACTTTGAACTATAGTTTTGATGAATTTTTGAAACCATCGTGTTATCAGCTTCAAACATCTACTGGTCAATTTCACTTTGAAGTTCCGAAGTTCGTTAGCAAACTTGGGAATTGCGAACGCGCACGAACTTCGCAATCGGAGCGGCCAAAGTTGTGTGAAATCCATTTTTGGAGCAAGAAGATGAGTCTATGAAATGTGGCGTGTTGTGCAAGATTGAAGACACATTTCCTCCCAAAGACATCCGTTTCCTTTTATTTTCTTCCTGTTTTTGGCAAATGATACAACCACTCTGGTTATTTAGGACAAACAAATCGAGCGCGAATAAAGTTTGAGTAAATTGGATTTTCAACCGAATAGAATTTCACTTCCGCTTCCGTTTTTATATTTATTTATGCTAATTACTTAAATACGTCACGGACACGCTTTCAAGCATGTGCGCCCAGCCGTGAGGGGGAGATCATCGCGGGCGCACGAAACCCCAGCGGCTGGATACTGAGCCTAGTACAATACCTGCTACAATAACGTTTTCCCATTTGTAACGTTCTTGTCTAGGTAGATTAAGTAGAGCTAAGTAAATCACTCCAACTGATCGGTCTTTTCTGTGTTTAAATGGCTGAAACCAGTCAACGTTAATTGCAAAAGCCAGGTTTCTAGGGATGCTTAGGAAATCCTCACCATTATATTTGAGAAAGTCCTTCCATATACGCCGATCGAAAATGTCTGTCATGATTCCATCGTCTATTTTCCACGACTCACACAGTTCAGGCATTCGAGATCGTTTTAGAAGTGCTTCAAGCTGGTTTATCACACTGCTTAAACAGTACAGCTTATGCGGGTAGAGATAAACTTTTCCATTTTGCAACGTAACTTTTTTTGCTAAAGCTGTTCCACACTCTTTGATACTTCCTTTTGCAAATGGCTTCACGGAGCAAATTCGTGGAGCTTGCTTGTTGCCTACATACACTGTGCAGTCATCAAAGTGGTAAAGTGTGCAGCACTTCGGACACACAACTAACTTTGAAAATTCGTTGCAATCGAACTTGATAAGCTGTCGTGCAACAAATAGGGAACTTGGGAACATCATACTTAGTTTTATAACGAGATCGCTGCTGCATGACACCCCAACTGAATGTAGGAATTGGAACATGAATCGCAATAACCACTCAACCCCATTATCACTGATTTTGCATGCCGTTTGCCACATCAGAATGAAGTAAACAAAACAACATAGCAATGAGTGAAGAGCAGCCAGCGAGTTCTTTTCACGCGTGGGCTCGGGAAGTGGTGCATCTCCGAATACTATTTCTTCTGGAAGTTCAGCTGGATTTTCATTCCATTCAACATCATTACTATGATCGGAAAAGTTGTAATCATCTGGATCATCACTGTCTGTATTGTCAGTATCAGTGTTCTGCAGAATTAACAAATGATAAAATTAATCAAAACAAGCAAAAACAAATATCAGATTTCATGCAATCAACAAATAATAAGAAAACGGCCATAGAAGTAGATGTACGTATTATGCTATAGAGGGCTCTCTTGAAAAACACCTTTGGGTGATAGAGACTCTATCAAAATATATTAAATTATTAAAATATATTAAATTATCGTCGTCGTCATCGTCGGCGGGAGCGACGGCAGCGGCGTCGTCATTATTATTTTTATTATTACTAAATCGCATCAGTGCAGAAGGAATTCTCACCTAGTCACTGTCAGTAACTTCAATATCTTCTTGAGTGTTATTGTAGCTCTGTACAACTTCGTCTTCTCTAGATTGATGTGTGTCACCTAGTTGAATAATTAAGAACACACTGTCAATATCGGTAACATATAGTATGACACTACTATAAATCACTATTGCAAGGGAGAGTTATTTCAATTACTACAGAATAGCTATTAGACTTTATTATACGACGCACGATTTTCGAGTGCAAATAAAGGCCAAAACGAGTGCAAATATGCGAGCATATTATACGGTTTACAAACCAGTTTGAACCAGTTTTGTTTTCATCGGAAAAAAGAAAACACACTAAAATACGACAGAAAAGTACTTCTAAAGTAAATAGGGAAACACACAACAAGTTTTTAATAATATCTGTGTAGAAAATAAGAACAAAACACACCATCTTTTGCTGAAAAAAGGGAGAAAAGCGAACAAAAAATCGCTTGAGCGCGATCTCGATGGCGTATCAATTGTGTGATAGCGCGCGCATTTCACAAACAAAACACAAAATCAATGTTTGTACGCTAACAAATAAGCAAAAAGGAAAAAAAGGTCATTGTTTTTTTGTTAATTTTGTTATTATATAAAAACAATTTATTACATGAGTAGTTGTGTAATACGTCTATTTGCATTTTGACTCGCCGGAATGACTCGTAAAGCCGTATTACACAACTATCGGTGTAATAACCTCTAATTATCAGTCAATAAAGCAAGTGTAGAAATAACTTACCCTCTAAAATATCTTCACTGACGTCCAATTCTTCTGATGAGCTACATGAATTATCATTATCCATGCTATGAAATATACTGCTGAGGGAGTTTGGTTTGCATTCATGGAGCTTTGCGTTTTCATCGAAGAAATTGTTTCTTTAGTTGTCCATGTCATAGTTTGTTGGTTATAAAAAGATTTGCGATGCTTCCAGAAAGCTGCTCTTGAAATGTACTCATTACAGTGTCCACAGTAGCGAACGCTACTTTGTTGTCTAATCCGAGATAAACGGCTAGACATTTTTTGACTTCGAAGTAATAACTTCGCGCGGTATATTAATAATAATAATAATAATAATAATAATCAATTTATATAGCGCTATTTCTAATTTATCCAATAGCGCTTTACAATAAAAATAATAAAAATAAAAATAAAAATATTATAATAATAATACTTATTACTAAATAAAATAAAATACTATATACATGCCTAAATGTATATGATTAACAATTTAAAATATGGTATTAAAAGTGTTTCTAAAAAGAAAGTTGTGCATTCCCTAATGTCATTGGGCAGTTCGTTCCATAGTTTTGGGGCCATGAATGAGAATGATCTCTGTCCATAAGTCTTTAAGGCCACTCTCTACCCTAATTTTGGTCAAAATTGAACAAAATTGAAAAACAATATTTCCAGCTGGAAAAATGATTTATTTTTCTTCTACTTTTTACGCAATTCAAAAATATCAATTATTTTTCGAGTTATAAAAGTTTTCCTCTAATCATATAATTCAAATTTCCCGCTTCCTAATTAGAGCGCTTCCGTTGCTATGGAAACGGGAAGTGTTTATTTTCAAAATTTGCTCGAAAACGGCATCAAAAACGGTTGAATTCCCGCTGAAATACACTGAAACGTATATCTAGGAGTCTGGGTACTAGTTTGAGGGTCCTAGGCAATGCTCAATCCATTTGGGGCCCTGTATAAGACTATTTTCACTCTTGAGCGTTCGCTTCAGGTTGTTTTCGAATTTATACGACATGCTTTCTTATATTACTCTTCTCTTTGACCAAAGATATGTACTAAATGCCTAGGGTTAGTTCAAAAGGGAAATTTAGAGGTGTACCAGCATGGAAAAAGCAAAATATAGCGGTTACAGCTACTCAAAAACAGCCTTCAAGCAGGGATGAGAACGAAAGCGAAGTGACAACATGGGGAAGCAAATCTGAAGAGGACTCTGATTCTAACTGCCCTCTGTTGTAACTGAAAAACCTGTTCCAAGTCTTGAGGAAGGAGATTCTGGTCCAGATTCTTCAGAAAGTGAGGACAACACGAGGATATTGACCGCGTCTGAGCGGAAACTGATGAGTTCAAGTAACACTGACTCTAGTGGCAGTAAAACCAGAGGCAGAGGTAAACAGGACTTTTCAAAACTATATGTAGAGGATCCAGATCCAGGCTATCGCTTTATTCACCTCTCTAATTTAGAGAGAACATTTCAAGAGGGCCATAAGTGCAATAATGCTAATGTGCTATTCATTGAAGATCAGGGAAAACGGTATGGTCAGAGTGCATTGTTCTCACTTCAGTGTTCCAAGTGTAAGAAAAAAAGCTTCTTACAAACTTCAAAATCGGCCGGTGGTTCATGGAATCCAAAACACGCCACAGACATAAATAGAAGGCTTGTTTATGCAGCATGTGAGACTGGCATTGGAAGGGAAGGTATGGCTACCATTTGTGAGATATTGAACATGCCTCAACCAATGTCAACACAAGCATGGAATGACCACACAAATGCTTTATATGAGACACATAAAACGGCAGTTGAAGAACATTTGGATTCTTCGAGAGCAAGGCTTCGTCAAAAGCTAAAAGTGGACAATCCCTCCATAACTGATGATGACATCATTGATATAGCTGTCACATATGATGGAACTTGGTCAAAGCGAGGGCACACGGCTAACTACGGGTTTGGTTTTGTCATCTCTGTCGACACTGGTGAAGTACTTGATTACGGCTTCAAGTCGAAGCTTTGCTGGGAGTGTAGTAATCAGACATTTGACGAGGATTCGGATGACTATAGACAGTGGTATGAAAGCCACAAAGCTGACTGTTTTCAAAATTTTGATGGCAGCAGTGGAAACATGGAGGTTGCAATAATTGCCCAAGATGTATGGAACCGCTCATCTGAATTCAACTTACGTTACAAGTACATGGTATGTGATGGCGATTCGAGGGCATATACAGCTGTGTGGGATGTTTACGGCTGTTGTGATATATGTGCACATTATGAAAATCTGGATAGACAGAATAAGGAGTATAAAGCATGGATTTTGACTGATGCCTACTCTGCATGGATAGTTGCTCATGAGGAAGAGAGTGTGGACTGTTACCGTGCCATCAAGCTTGACTGCATCGGTCATGTGCAGAAAAGAATAGGAACAGCACTGAGAGAGCTGAAGAAGAAGACAAAAGGGAAACTAGCAGATGAAAAAGCAGTGGGAGGAAGAGGGCATAGACTTTTTGAAACCAATTTTTACACGCCTAAGTGAACGATCATTACTTTTACGTTGTCTGCCAGGGTATTCACAGAATCAGAATGAGAGTCTAAACAGTGTTGTTTGGGCAAAAGCTCCCAAACACAAATTCAAAGGCCCCAAAGCAATTGAAATGGCAGCAATGTCTGCTGTAATGCAGTTTGACTGTGGATCAAAGAGTCGTCAGATGGTGATGGATGTGGCAGGAATACCACATGGTCAACATACAGAGGAATTAGGATTGAAAAGAGATAGGAAAAGGTCATATGGTGCAAGGAGGGAGGCAAGTGACCTAGAAAAGAAGAAGAGAGTAGCACAAAGCCAGGCAAAGCTTGTTCGGGAGCAAGAGGCTCGTGAGAGAGAAGGAGGACCTTCATATGCCAGTGGGGCTTTCAATGAAGATCCCTTACATATAGTCAGTCAGCACAAATCAAAGAGGAAAAGACCAAAGTAAGAACATTATCAAGCTCAAATAGACATGAATCATTCTCCTTGGACATTGTTTGCATTATTTAACTGCAAAAAGCACCTATACTCATTAATTAGCCATTATGTTACACACTGATACAATTGTTAATGTTTAACCTAGATTTTCTCAATAACTGTGTTTACGGGTCTTGGATAACTAAAAAGGTCATAACTCAAACACATTTTAATGAAACTCTGTGAAATTTCCACTAGTTATTACCATGATAATGTTATTCAATTTAATGATGGCTTTTACTTATGTGTAAAATAATTTTGAAGTTGTTGCACATATACATATTTAAAACAATTAGTGTTGCTGTTATAATAGAAAATGTCTTATCAGACATGTGATGTCATTAAGGTTGCAATTTATTATACAAAAGCGCCCCTGTGCAAATTATTGACATTTTATAATCTGGCAAAAAGTTTTCTATAACTTATATATATGATGTTAAGCTTTTTTTCTATTTTGAGACAAGAGTACTGCTTGAAAAAATATAAATAAGTTACGACGTGCAACCTTAATGACGTCACCAAATTAGCATATCACGATTTCAAACCTTTATAACTCGCAAATACGAAGCTCAAATCACAAAATACTGAAACATCCCACTATTCACTTCATATGTAATCGATTTTCAAAAGAAAAAAATTCGCTTCATATGCACTTTAAGCGAGTTATTTGACATTTGCTGATGACGTGAATGACGTCCGTTTGAATGCTACCGTTGGTCTGTATTCTCGCCAAAATTAATAGTTTTTCCAAAGCTCTCTACTTCGGGGATACGAAATAACGTTTATTAACCTATATCCTTGCCTAGTTTGAGGTCAATCTATGCGAAATAAGTGCTGGGAAAAATCCATCGAAAACAATTTTGAGCTTTCTTCAACGGTCTGCACAAAGTGCTGTCACCTTGGAATGTCAAGAATGCATTTTCTGTCAAAATTGCCTCTGGTCTACCCTATGAGGAATATTTTTCTCGTGAACCTATTCCCATAGGCGATTTTGACAGAAATATGCATTCTTCACATTCCAAGGTGAAAGTACTTTGTGCAGATTTCGCATGGATAGAGTGGTTTTCATAAACCCGTGAAATACATGTTAGCATAATACGCTTTATTACTCCGTACTTCCATTGTTTTCTTTTGCGTGTTTATGGCTATTACGCACTGACTAATACGATTTGTTTCACAGGTTTATGAAAACCACTCTAATAGGATATAGGTTAATAATCGTTCTTTCGTATCCCCGAAGTCAGCTGAGTAAGAGCTTTGAAAAAACGGGCATTTAATTCTATTTGCCGAGAATACGGTAGCGTTCGGACGGCTTGAAAAGAAGAAGAAATAAAGTTTTGACCGACTTTATTGAAAAGCAGTTCAAATTTCCTGAAAATCCTTTAACTTTTCAACCTACTGAAAAATGGCAAATTAAACCGTTAAAACGAACTGATCTCACCACTGACGGTTGTCTATGTGAATTAAGCTATGGACTGATATTATTCAATGATCACAGACATTGTGTACTAACTTATACTTCTATAAAGAAATGGCATCCACTTTTTCTTCATTTTTGCAGTCTGGTTTTAGAAGAATGTATTCATCATTACAGAAAAGCGGAAAGTTTGCGGGCTTCGTCTTGACTGAAAGTTAATTCCTTCGTAGATTCAGTAATTATTTTTATCATTCGAATTCTATTAGTTCATGCGCACCATTTTTTTCATTCTATTTACTCTATATTCAGTTACTCTATCGTTGTTCGATTGTGCTTGATTTGCTCGAGCTTGTTCAGTTTGTTGCGCACAAGCTTGCTTGTTTGATGGCGTTTGTTTGCATTCGCATAATTATAGCCGTTGTATCCCGCACCGTAATTAGATTTCTTAAAAACATTTATAGCATTTATATATGCCCCGGTTGTACGAAAGGTGAATAACTATGATAATATGTCCTATCCAACGAATACATTTTATTGGATAACTGCATCAGTTTTATCCGTTGGATAGCGCTATTCACCTTTCGTGCAACCGAGGGTGAAGATGGGCGCTTAGCCCGAAAGCTTGGCAGTTTTTAATAAAACTTAAGGTTGAGGATACAACATTGTCTCAAGTGTAAAAAAAAACATTAAACAGTTTAACTAAATCACTATTATGTCTTTTAGTTACGAATCAACGAAAAACGTTGAGGTAACAACGCTAATCACCCAAGAAGTGGAGGCAGATAAAGGCGGCAAAGGAAAATGTCCCTGGTCACCAGCTCAGCTTAAAGGTAATAGCACATGTGATCCATGTGTAGTTTAGCTCTTTGTATTTTCAGTACATGAAAGATGGGCTGTTCACTATGACTGATAGTTTGACAGGGAGCTACATAAAGTCATAGGACTCGGCTGTATATTTTCCTTTTTTATTCATTTAAAGCTGCTGGTGCAACCTATTTTAAATCAAGGAAGAATGCCAAAATGAGAACAATTTCGGGAAAAGTAGAAGAGCACAAGACAATTTGTAGAAGAGAAGGAAGGATGAGAGATGTAAGTATCAATTTCACCTACATACTTGACCGAATTAATCGTCAGTGACCGTTGTCAAGCTCGATGTTCATATCGCGAACTAGATTATCTAGTTCGCCGATACTCAAAAACTAAACCGTGGTTTATCAAGTGAAAATAATAAAAACTTATCACTTTTTGTGGCTACTGTCTCTATTAGAGACGTAGCCACTATGCCATCGAGTGTGTAAGTAAGTCCGTCTGTCAGTAAGTAAATCGGATAGTGTTCGGATAGTGTTGGGAACTAGTCGGGTGATCGAAAATCAGCCACGATGTCGCGACGATGTACCCGATGAAAATATACGTCGTGTGAAGTGAAAAGCACATGGAGACTCCATGGGACGCTTTGTTTAGAAGGGTAAGTTTACACACTGTACTATTCTATGTTATTTTGTACCATAAACAAGACATATCTCTCGTGCAAAGTGTCAAGTGTTTGTTCATAAAGATGAGATTATTTTCCAGGAGAATGTCGATTGTAAAATAACTCCATCAGTCCATGACGATCGACTAGTCTGTGTAGTCGAGCACCTCCAATGGCTCCATGTAATTATATAAACTGCCTGATAACTGTTTTAACGGTCAAGTAATTCTCTTCGAGGAACAATGTCTTTATATATAAGCTTATACGACGGACAGTGAAACAAACACGGCTCTCGTAAATAGTTATTCTTTGTCCCAAAACTCGCTAGAGTGCAATTTAGAAAAGCGTGAAATAGTACCAACTTTAAATAGTACTAAATAGTGATATTTCTATTGTTTTCTATTGTTTCATTAGTGCTATTTAGTACTAATTAGTTATTTAGTTTTCAAGCTTTTCTAATTTGCACTCTAAAAGCCGTTCTAATCGCTAAATAAATGACACACAGGACTCAAGTAGATATTCATCTTTATTTTGAAAGCAGTTTTAGAAATGCAAGATATCAAAAGGACAGGATTCTAGAAGTGAATTTACGGCCATACACTGTATCGATCAAATAAGACACAGGAAGCCCAATACTCAAACAAGGGTGGTGAGCCTGTGAAACCTGAAAAAATATTTACACATGAGAGATGTGTCTGGTTTCTTGTGCAAAATAGCATAAAATCATAGTATATTAGAGTGTAAACTTATCTTCAAATTAGAGATACTATTTATTATACTCAATGTTTTCATATAATAGCTAGGCAAAGTCAAAGTTAAAGCTTAAGACCTTATTATTATTACTAGGCTAACCATAGGTCAAAAATTGCGACCTCCGAAAACCAAGACAAATACTATATTTAGCAGCACAGGTAGCCCAATATTTCAAACACGCGCATTTGATATAATATCGATATGTAACAATTACTCTGCAACTGTTTATGTGAATTGTTTCTCTTCCCAGTAAACTGCGGACACTCTTATGCTTTCTTTTCATCAGGCTTTTGAGATATACACGTGCTACAGATTCTGATTCTTGAATTTTATTCACTCGGTGGTTTGACAATCCTCCATGCACGTAAAAATGTTTTGATTTCGCGATCGTTTCTTGTCCATTTCAGCCGTGGTAACGGTCCATTCTGATTGGTTGATTTTTACAGAGATGTGATTTCCGCCGTCATGTTACATAGGAGGCTATATTGCAAGCCCTTGTACATAACCACCTGAACAGTTTTAGAAATCTATTAAAGCCATCTACGCTTAAAGAAAGAATAACAAAGACAATACAATAAGAATATTAAACATGATACATACCCGACATTATTATCAATCAATAAAAATCAACATCACATTTTTTTCTTTATCAATGTACATGCTTTATCGATTTTTCAGTGCTACACTTATATGAACACCTATATCTTGAATTTAGAATAAAATACGTTGCAGTTGCCAATCACTAGTAATTCTTCAGTAGGGAACTGGTTTGGTACAGTTGGCGGCACGATAAACGAACGAGCTGTTAGGCAGATAATATTCAGTGACAACGTCTCTGCATCTGGGATGACCTGGTTTCCAAGAGCATTTATACGGTACTAGGATTCGATCGACTACTTATGTTGTCCACAGTGGCAATCAGTGCAGCGACTTAGCACAAAACAGAGCTGAAAGACTAATAAGAGAACATTGCCTTCCCCTCAATATGTCGCTAATATGAAGCGATCGTCAACAATAAATGAAGATCTTTAATTCCATCGAAGAATGGGATTATAAAGTATGACCAAAAAAAAGGCTTCGAATCCACTCTAAGCACGGGATGAGTCACAAATGCCCAAATGAACGACGGGAACGTACGATATATGACGTCAGGGCAAAAGTCACGTGGAAAAAAATATCTCCAAACGGAATGAAAAACACAAATCGAGAATCGAGCTGGCATCTGAAACACAGGAAGCCCAACCAAAGATTAGTGTTGCTTCCAGTTCGCTCGCTGGGGCTCGCTCACTGGTCGCAATTATTGTTATCAAAATTGAGTTTGCTAAATATACAGAACATTGTTAAATTAATGTTAATATTCGATTACGATCGATAACGATCGATGCTGTTGATATTGATTGTTATTAAAAACTGTTGTTGTTCATTATTTGTTTACTGTCACAATTGTTTTCAATTAAATTAGCATTATATAGAACCAAATAACAAGTTTCGGCAGATAGTTGAAACATACTAGTTCAACAGAGGAATCAATCCAACTACACATTTCTTCTACATTTCAAAACCGCAGTACCTACATGTAGTTATAGACTACCACTTTTTCTTTTTTTTTTACAGTAGCCACATGCAGTCCTTGACTGCCTATTTTTTCTGTATTGCCTTCAAAGTACACGATCGATAGTTATGCCAGAGATATTTTTTATTGTACGGGTGTAATAGTATCGGCGGCGTTGATGCTCCAATAGACCTTCTGCATGATGACATGTTTTACTACAAGTGTATTAATTAGGGCTCCCTGAAAATCATATTTGACGAGTGAGGTTTCCCTGTTTAAATATGATGATAATAATAATAAATTTACAATAAGGTCAATTAATATTTTCATCCTTTGGTTCACTGTAGAAAATGCAAAGACGACTAGACACTTTGGAGAAGAATGAATGTGATGAAGATACCAAAAGAAAGATGAAAAAGGCTCTTACCTTGCAGTAAAGCTCGAGCTTTACGCATCGTAAATCTGGCTTAAAGTAGCTTAAATGCCAGGATTACGCTGTCTTTACACTACCTTTAAGCTCGACTAAATCTGTCTTTTCACACTGTGTAAACACCCGCATAAAAGAACAAGTGATTTTGAAGTTCAGGCTGATGTGTTTCTTATATATCGGGTGCTTAGTGAGAAATCAGGCTGAAGATGTTCTTAAGAGGTTCTTAAAATTGTTTCTGGAAATGAGGTACAGTGATCAAGATTACTGAGAGGTTTAATTAATATGCAATCACTGTTTTATTAAATGAAACCATAAAACTAGCCTGTATTGTTAAATATTAACTACTGTGACTGTATTAATTAAGAAATTTGATGCAATGTATTTCACTACAGTGTGACACTTCCTCTTTAACAGGGACTGGTCATTAATTAGAGGGGGAGAGGGGTTGGTGCAAATAGAGAGGGGACTAGCATTTTTGATGCTCAAAACAAGATAAAGAGGGGCAGTACAGTATCAAAATCACCAAAACTCAATTAAGTACACTTCAAAATGCACCAAATACGTTTGTTTGTCATTTTGCGGTTCAAGTACTGATATAGTAATAGCAAAAATGTATTGTGCAGTACTAAATATTGAGACTATTCAGCATTTATAAAACACAATGCGTTGATTTTGAAGCATTTTAATCGATAAAAATCAAAATACAACACAAATACGTTACAGAAGTCAAAAAAGAAAACAAATATAAGTATATTGTAGATGTTTTGACTTATGTTTAGTGAGCATAGTTTAGATTTGCCGAGCGCTTGGCGATGTACTGTCGAAGGGTAAAATCCGACTGCCTCACGGAAAAGTGCACCACTAAAGTGCGCCGCACATTGGTCCACGAGGCGCAAAATGTCAAAATGAAACTTTCTCAGCGTATGGTGAAGTTAGACGGCTGAAACTTATGAAGTGTTTAGAGAATACAGTAAAGTTTAGTTATTCGAAGAAAAATTGAAATTTCACGTCATATTGACAAAGATTAGGGTCAAAAACGTATTTGTCACGTGACCGAGTTTCATAAAAAGCAAAGCATTTAAAGCAAAAGCTCAAAGAACGACTGATGTCGCACTATAAAGAGAGCCTGGTATTCCATCAGCCACCATGTCGTTTTAAGCCGGAAGTTGTTGTTTTTTCAGTGACATTTCACTACTAGATGTAATTAATGGTACACACATCAATCGAACATCTACAATGACACAGCCAAGAAAAGCACACAACTGTGGCCCGACAGAGCTCATGAAAAGTATCTATGTCGCTGATATAAACAAATGCCAGGGTATCTCTATTCAACCCCTTGATACTAGCACACTTAACCTTGAGACATCAAAAGCACTTATCCCCCAAACGCTCTATTGGCTCTTGAGATGGATCGTAACAGGCGAGAAGTTAAAGGATGATGACCCCAAAAGCGAGTCGTGTACCAACAGTGCAGACGAGAGGAAAGTGTTGATGGTTGCACAGGGTCACATCCACTGCGCGTCTCATTCAGTTATCAAACTGCCAAAGCATGTCACCCTTGGAATTTCACTTCGGCACCTGACAGGATCAAAGCAGGTCATCATTATGCTCAACAGAATGGGGCACTGATCATCTTATGATGAAGTTGAAGTCATCGATACAGGGCTGGCAAACGAAATCATTGCTGCATCGCAAGCAACAGGTTTATTCATCCCCTCCAATATCTCTCCTGGAGCATTTATCCAACCGGGTCTATGCGGATCATTCTGAGAAAGCAAGATCCCTGGCCTCTACCAAAAGCATGCACACATTTCACGAAATAAGTATATATGGAAGACGTCCCAGTGCAATCAGCTTTCTTGGACAATTAAAGCAAAAATGGCTTCAACCAGACGAGGTTGTGTTCTCAGCTGCTTTTACCATGGATAAGATTTGGATGTTACTCCGAATGTGCCAACATCAGATCACCGTATTCCAGGTTGAAGTGGTTTTAAAGTGCTTATGAAGCTTATTTTTGTATTTTGAAAATCGATTACATATGAAGTGAATAGTGGGATTGTTTCAGTATTTTGTGATTTGAGCTTCGCATTTGCGAGTTATAAAGGTATGAAATCGTGATATCGGTGACGTCAAAGGAGGAATTTGCTGTAACTTATTTATCTTTTTTCAAGTAGCATTCTTTTCTGAAATAGAAAAAAAGTTTAACATCGTTTATATAAGTTGTAGAAAACTTTTTTCCAGATTAAAAAATGTCAATGATTTGCAAAGGGGCGCTTTTGTATAATAAATGATGCCTCCTTTGACGTCACCGAATTAGCATATCACGATTTCAAACCTTTATAACTCGCAAATGCGAAGCTCAAATCACAAAACACTGAAACATCCCACTATTCATTTCATATGTAATGGTAAATTTCTGGTTCTGAATTGTCATTTTACGGATTAGATTACGATTGCAATTTCTCAATGGTAATTTCATTTTTTCGGACTTTGAAGAGCTGAAACTTTGCGAAGCTGTTTGCTAGCGGTTTCTATCACACATTTTGTGTCGATATTCGGTCGTTTTGTCACCTGTCATTTCGATAACACCTGGGTTGTTTCGATAACATATCCTAAATACATTTATATTGATGTGCATACGATGTATAAAATGAAACTAATAAAGATTACTTCATATTTTGAGTGTTGTGATTTATTTCGTAAAGCCAGTCAAGTGCCGATGTTCGATCATGTTCAATTCAGCTGCGGTGAAGTGTCATGTAAATTTCAAGCATTGACCTTCACGGTCGGATATTTCTGGGTTCGATAATGTTTATAATTCTAATATGAAACCAGTCCAAGACTTAAAGGGAATGTGTTTTGTGGTTGTTGCATCATTTCGAGTTTCATCGGCAAAGCCGTAAATACACTGTGCTTGTGTTGATCCTTCTGTTTCATAGTCCAAGTTCATCAGCAGCTTAGTCGGTAGCTGTTTTCCCAAACCACTTCAATATTTTCTTCTACTCTACTCCGTCCGACTAGCGTGAATTCTGGCTTCTAACTGAAATGCAGCCTATTTGAAATAAATATAGATATCTTAGTGCGATCGTTATGTGACTCGGTAGAACTATATATGCTTTCCTTGCAATTTCAGTACTGCGATTTCACAAACTCAGCGAATCATGAATGACAATGACATAGTTTATTTGGTACCATAAATATATCCATACAAATACAAATAGCGTATATATAAACTAGAGATCGCAGAGTGATGAAACAGTGTTTGGATGAAGTGTAAATATGGTACCTCGGCTCGGTGTCTGACAACCTCACAACTGTTCTCTTAACTGCATGCATGTATCAACTCACCGTTCCTGCATTCTGGGCATTCAAATCAGTGATTTACTTAAAACTGAACCGATTTCAAACAGCAAAATAAAGATCTATCAGTGTTATAAGCTTACCACAACACACAATTACAACGGTACAAAGTATAGAAGACATTGACTTCGTTTAGATTTCAATCGTGTCAGTTGTGCGATACTCATGTGCGATACTGATAGCATGTTTCTCTTCTTAAACTTCTCGTAATTTGCTTTGATCCCCATTATTTCATCAATTTACTCAACATATGAGGTCATTTGAGCGATATTTCAGTTGTTTTGAGCAATATTTGTTTGTGAAGAATGTCTCCTGTTGATCAGAGCCTTAATAGGCCCTTTGCAGCTAGAGGTCACGTGCTTGGATACCGCATAGTTACACCATGCTGGAGAGCAAGCTCTACAGTAAACAAAAGCCAATTTGAGGTCAAGCACGTGCGGTTTTACACAAAAGATTTCTTCGTTTTAAAGCTCTAATTCCGTTCATCTCTAAAAGACTTGCATGTACTATATTTCGCTTCAAGTTTTCTCTCAAAAAAGCAGGTTTTTAGAGAAGATTTGGCCATCGTTGATGCAAGGTTTTAACGCTTCGACACGAACAACATGGCGACACCGCAAGGTATGTACTTCAAACAACGGCTTGTAAAACGGCTTGTTGCCCGTTTATCTAATCTAACGAAACTGTTTTAATTCCTATAATGATGTTCAAACTCGTGATGCTCCTAAACCAGGGAGAAAACGATACTAAACCAGGGAGAAAATGATACAAATGCTTTTTATAGCATCGAAAACTTTGACTAAACTTCGTCATAATTTACTCGACAGCGTCAAACGCTACAGGCCGCGATCAAACTCAAGACATTACCCAAGATCTTCCTTCCTTTCCGGAGTTACCGTTTGCTATTGTCGAACAGTATGCAAAGGACAATTCTGGCTGCCAAAACACTTCAAACGCATACAAGTTTTTTTGCGGAACCAGGATATTTTTACGATATCAAAGGTGTGTATTTTAACTGATTGAATCACGCTAAACTAAAATGTTTTCAAAACCTTATTGTGTATTTATTATCTCTTTAAGTAACCAACACATTGGATTCTGCTACCGTGATCTCAAGATGCTACAGGTCCATGAGAAAAAATTAAACCCCGCATTCTCTGGAAGCAACAATAAAGTTGGCTGATAAGTCGTTGGCTGGAAGATGTTCGTGTGTTGCTGGATTGAGTGGATACTGCAACCATGTTATAGGCCTTCTATACTACCTGGATCACTGCAAACAACGTGGTTTGAAATCACTCCCTGATGACTTGACGTGCACAAGCATGAAACAACGGTGGAGCATTCCAAGAGAAAATAAAATTGAACAAAAGGAAATACAAGATATTTTGGTCAAGAAACCACAAATAGGGGCTGACTACAGTAAATTTATAAAGAGCAATCTGTACTCTCCAGCAAAGATGTATGGAACACTGACAAATGAATATTGCAATGACATTAACCCTATAGCAACTGTTATTCCAAGTGTAGACAAGCTTGCCAGTATTCCATTTGTGCCATGCAAATATGGTAATGTTCCCAAAGGATGTGTGCTCTCTTACCAACAAAAGTTGTCACAGGAATACATTATTAATGACTTCACGTGCACTGCATTCCCTGAGCTACCACTGGACACTTCTGAGAATAGATTCAACAACAATGTGTCTATCTGTCTTAGCCAGAAGAAGCAGGCAGCCCTAGATGCACTGGCGGTCACCAAAGAAACATCACTTTCACTGCAAGAAAGAACTGTAACTCAGGGTGCAAGCAACCTCTGGCACCTGTTACGTAAATATAGGATAACTGCCAGTAAATTCGGTAGAGCAGCACACAGAGTGACAAACTTTGAAACCTTGGCTACCCAGCTCAACCCAAGCCGTCAGGTAGTAACTGCACCTATGAGGAGGGGGAATGATATGGAACCTCAGGCAGCAATGATCTATGCAAAGTCAGCGAAGGATGATGGTGTAAATTTATTTCCATCAGGGCTAATTATTAACCCTAAATGTCCATGGCTTGGGTGTAGCCCTGATCACAAGGTGTATGACCCTCAAGCAGCTCACAATGGATACAATCCTTTTGGACTACTAGAAATCAAGGTGGTGAAGGAGGGGGAGACAGACTTTGCAAATGTAAGATATCTCAGAAAGAACCCAGTCACTAATGAGTATAATTTAAAAACCAATGACATTTATTATTATCAAGTCCAAAGCCAGCTAGCACTGACAAGCCTAGACTGGTGTGACTTGTTTAGCTATATGAGAGATGATCTCTTTGTTTGTACCAGGATTCCTTTTGAAATATTTTTTTTTTCAGGAAGCCAAAGATAAGGTAGATAACTTTTACTTTCAATATTACTTGGATTAATGGGATATAAGTGCATGAGCCAAAAAGAAGCTAAAGTAACAATAATTGTGATTATTAAATAATTGAATCTACACCACAAATGAATAGTAATGAAACCAGGCTGCTTTAAAATGACTTGAAATTTGTATTTCAACTATTTATTAATATTTATTTAAAAAAAACACCTATAAGTCTCCAAATAAACTAGACATCATTTTACAATGAAGTTTAATTACACCTTCATTTGCGGTGTATGCCTTTTTCTGTAAATAAATAAAAAGTTAAATATAACAATATCTATTTACAGTGCAGCACAGAAAGATATGTACATTTGTTCGCGAGCAAATCGCGAGCAGATTGTACCGTCTGCTCGCGATTTGTTCGCACCTTGCTCGCGAAATACTCGCGAGCTGCTCGCATTTTGACCGCGATTTCATCGCGATAATCAGTGTTCGCGATCGATTCGCGAGCAGAACTTTCACTAATATTTTCTTGTAACAAATACTGCAATTAACAGCAAGAATAAACCTTTTTTGTAGTTATATGAGTTTCCTCAACCCAAATTTATTGATCAACCAAGCTTTCGGGCTAATAGCCCATCATCAGGGTTAAAATAGTCAATCTTCAGTTACAATCAGCTGTTACAAACAAAAACGCGTGTACAAACACATGCGCGCGCATAACGTAGCGCGTGCTAATCATATGCACAGACAAATAGAATGTAAACAATTACAGATTAGTGTTCTTAGCTATTAATAACTGATTAATAATAACTAATTAATAATAATTCGATCACCAATAGAGATAGCAGTAGAATTCTTCCAAACAATTATTGATTAACAAATGTTATTGTTAGCTTGTAATTTGTGTTTTATCATGTAACTCATTGTAGTATTTTTTATCTTTTCTATTATGTTATTTATTTTATTTACTTATCTGTAATTGTTTACATTCTATTTGTCTGTGCATATGATTAGCACGCGCTACGTTATGCGCGCGCATGTGTTTGTACACGCGTTTTTTGTTTGTAACAGCTGATTGTAACTGAAGATTGACTATTTTAACCCTGATGATGGGCTATTAGCCCGAAAGCTTGGTTGATCAATAAATTTGGGTTGAGGAAACTCATATAACTACAAAAATGTCAATACCAACCCACAAACAACTATTGGAAGAATAAACCTGTCTAGTAGTTTCGTTTTGTGTGGGAATTCGGTGGTGTTCAAGGAACACAATACTAGTATAGACTTCGTCACGCAAGTTGACAACAGCCAGTTAAATTGCTGTAAGCTGTAAACTAATCCAATCCGAACGACCAAGAACTATGAAATAACTGTGATCCAGTATTGCAACAACTAAGAACCGCAATTGCGCCGACTATTTTTATAAAGGTCGCAAGCGTTCCCCCATGCATTCTCACGAACCATTCTCACGTGTTCACAATACATGTACCATCATCATGTGTCAATCAAACTGTCTACAATTCTCGCACATGACTAGTTTGAGGTTTCAAGATTTATAAATGACCGATCGGTTCGTTAAACCGTTTGAATTTGCCGTTTTTAGGTTGAAAAATAAAAGGGTTTTGAGAAGAACGCTACATCGGTCCGTATATAAGAACACTTTATAAGCCATGCCTTTTCTTAAATATTGTGGCTCATAAAAGAGCAGTTTTTTCATTCAAACAAAGAAGGAACTTCTACTGCAATTCCTTTTCTAAAGAATCCATGTACTCCAATCTCGTGATAATCTTTTTCTTGAACTCTTCAAAATTAGCAACAATGCAGTAAAATGCATGTTGAGCATCTAATGTTAAAGACTGGTTTGCAGCAATGTCATAGGATTGCTTAAGCTTTTCCTCTAATTCTTTCAAAGTGTCGATTTCTTGCATCCTCATCTCTCGGATTTTATCTAGACTCAATTTTCACTTCTATTTTTGCATATTTACATTTTATACATTTTATATCTACATTTTGTTGTTGTTGTTGTTTTTTCTCTGTTGATCTTTTTGTTGTTACTTACTTATATGTTAGGAGGGTAGCCTTTGAATGGGAATTTAGTTTCCCCCTGCCACCATCCCGTCAACATCGTTAGTTTTAGTTCTTTGTTCATTGTGTATTATTGTATCTATTTTATTTTATGTTATGTTATATCAGGTTGTATAGTTGACAAAGAGTTATTAAACATTAAACAATTGCTTGTCCATAGTGTTAGGGAAGATTCGTTCTTGAATCAATCAAACAAGCAGCCTTTAAGAAAAGTAGAGCCACTATTTGATTAGCTACTATAACATGCAAATTAGAAGACTGTTTTCTCTTGCGTTCTCTCTCTCTCCATCTTTTGTTCCCGTTCTTTTGTATTTTCGATCCTTTTGTTTCATATATCGAGTCAACGTTTCCAGGGGCTCCTGACGGTCCTGACGTTTCACATGAATCATATTCTAGATGCTTTTAACTGTTCAACATGCTTAACAAATATGTTCAAAATCGAATTGATTCTATAAGTCTGTCTCACTTGTAATTCACCAACGGTCATCGCTCATAAATGGGCTAAACAAGGATTTGGGGCGCGACCAACAAAAAGCGGCTGACTCTGCCGGAATATTCCCTATGGTATATTAAAGCCAGAGGCGATTTCAAAGGAAAATGCATTCCTGACATTCTTGCATCACAATTCAGTTAATACAATAAACATCGCTACTGACGGCAGCGTCAACCCCGTTCTTTGTCTTAAAACAACAGAAAAAACGTTGCTTCGACTGTGCATAAGCTTTACACAGACAAAGGAATTAGAATTGATAGAAGAACTGTGAGCAAGCTATTCAAGAAATTTCGCACTGGCCATTCCACAGCTGTATCAGCCAAACAAGGGTCGATCACCTTACTTGTCTCAAGTTCATTGCGATTTCATTGACCGCAAATTAGAAGAAAATGATGAGTTGACCTCCATCGGTATGTAACATGTTTTTTATTAGTCTCAGTGTGTAACATGTTGTTTTTTAAATCAATTTGGGTGTTTTGTAATGTAACCAAAACGATATGTACTTTGTTAAACAGGACTACAGCGTCTGTTTCACGAGGAGTTTGGCATCACACCATCAAAGACAAGCAGCAAGAGAATCCGCTACAAGCTTGGTTGGCGTAAGACGGGGCCAAGATACTGCTAAATTGTCAGAGAGACGAACAGAGTAGCCAGATTATCCTTTGCAGAATCGTGCGCCCGTAATAATGAAACCTTCGACGACGTCATTTTTACCGACGAAAGCTCCATCCACCTTGAGTGTCATGGATGCATATGCTTAACCAAGAAAGGAATGCCAACTAAGCTGAAACCGAAGGCCAAGCAGCCCTACAAAGTTCATGTGTGGGCCGGAATCTCTAAAAAGGGTGCTACAAAGATACTCATCTTCACTGGTATCATGCGGTCGCAGTTTTACGTTGAGGCGATTCAACACCAGCTGAAAGTCCGGATTTAAATCCGATAGAGATGCTTTGGCATGAACTGAAAAACTACTTACGCTGATTTGTCAAGCCTAGATTAAAGGAGGAACTGCTCAATGGGATTCAGCAGTTCTGGAAGACAGTCACTCCTGCCAAGTGCAGGAAGTATATTGGTCATCTGGAGAAGGTGATTCCAGTCGTCATAGCCCGTGGAGGAAGAGCATCAGGACATTAATTTGCTCAGTTGTAAACATTATTATTAAACATCCAACAAAAGTAAATTACTATCTCATGTAATAAATTAAATAATGAATTCCAAATAAAAATACTTGGTGATGAAGCCCAGTGTGCACAGTTGTGATTCTAGCGCTACAGCTTCATTTACCCGGCGGTGAGGGAATGGCGTTCTTTTCTGAGATATATTTTTGTGCTTTTGTCACGAGCAATAAAATTCAGATTTGTATGAACCCATGCAAATAGCTGTCATCTCCTGTTTCGATGAACCTGAACTTGACAATTGAACAATACTGTTGACTGTTGTGGATCATACACTAGTTTGAAGAATCATTGTCGGGTTAAAAATCATAGAACATTGAAACTGAGACTGCAAGGATGTATGGGTAAGCGGTAAATCAGCTTCAAGAGACCATAATAGTATTACCAGTGGTCTCTAGGTTTTATGTAGTCAGAGGAAAATGTTACACATTCGGATAAGCGACGTCATTTCATGACTCATTTACAGCTTTCCCAGGTATCCCTTGCAGTCTTAGCTTCTATGTTCTACTGATGATTTTGAACCCGACAACGATTCTAATAATAATAATAATAATAATAACGGTTTATTATTCTTCAATTTAGTGTTAACAAACTTTATTTTACGTGGGATTTACAAATGTAAATACAGAGCATGATCTTAGTCTATTTGTTCGGTACCAAAGTCCGTAGTTTTGTAATGAATTCGAGAAACCCAATGATTCTAGCTTCATTTACTTGGCGAGGAAATGCTTTTGAGATACAACCCAAAGAATGCTCATTTATTCTCCGAGATAGACGACCATACAGTGGTTGAACTGTGTTGACCAAGACGTTCAAATTGAGTTCTTTTTGTAAAACTGGCTTCATTGCATTGTTTCCTTTTCATCACAGAAGCGAACAGTGCGTCAAACTGGACCGACTAAAGACATGGCCGAGGAACAGCCAAAACGAAAACAAGTAAGTTCATTAAAGATGTACCCTTAGTGTGTGTGAATAAGGCCGAGCTATGTGAGTGAAACCATTTGAGTGGTCTTTGTTTCAACTGTAATTCGATTCCTAGCTTCAATGTATTATTTCCCATTTATTACAGAAGCGAACTGCAGCAAAGCCGAACCAACAGAAAAAACGACCGGCCAAATCGTCCGCAACTGCAAAGCCAAAAGACCCGGTATGTCGAAAAAATAACATTTTATGTGGCGAAAGTAAACTGGAAGAATTTTTAAAGAACGATGCTCATGTTGTTGTTTTTTCTTCTATGTTTTAGGCGACAGTTATAACAGCATTTAGCCCTGGAAAGTACGACACGGATGTGAGCGCCGAGTCCTTGCCGTCAACACCAGAGCGACCAACACCACAGCATGACGGGAGTTTAGTCATCGAGTCCCTGCCATCAACGCCACAGCATGCTGCGACTGATCCCATCTTCATGTCCACTCCGTGTGACCAATCCGAGATATCTGCGCGGTTCTCCGTGTCCTTGTCACCAAGACGGCTAAATTATAGACAGAGCATAACATTTGATTCATCACTGCCATATGTTGCCAGAATGTCATCAATCCGGTCTACTCCACGGCGCTATTCACCACAGATTGAGCATCAATCATTGATACCATTCCTAGAAAGAATCGAAAGAAAGTTGGATATGCTACTTGCACAAAACGGCCCACGAAACCGCCCTTCAGTCGCACAAAACTAGAAGATTCCTTGACGACTAGAAGATTCCTTGACGACGTACATGTTTGACCAGCCTGACACACCAGAGGATGCCCCCAGACAAGCTGGTGACGAAGAGTTATCACCAGCGGTTCTACGGAGCATGGCTTCTTCCCACATGAATTTTGCTGTGCGTTTGCTGCGAGATTTGAGCACTGAAGAAGAACTGAAAGGAAAGAACATTGCCGGTTGCCGTGGGAAGCCACCAGTTGACCAGGGAAAGGTATCCAAAATAAAGGCTTTGGTACATGAATACTATCCAATCAAGAGAAAATCTGGACGGATTGCCGCAAGTCCATGGACTCATTCCTTCGAAGGTTAAATACATGTAGAAAAACCACTTAGAAATAGATGTTTACTGCTTTAGTTTTTATGCATATCAGGGTTTTGGGTTTCTTTTGAAAATCGATTATATATGAAGTGAATAGTGGGATGGTTCAGTATTTTGTGATTTGAGCTTCGCATTTGCGAGTTATGATGGTTTGAAATCTCTCAGAAGTTCTAGTGATTTTGGAATACAATCGGTTGTTGTTGTCCCTAGTACATGTCACAACCGAGCTCGGCCAACATTATCGATGCCGGGTCTGCAACCGCTCGGAAAAAGCCGTCTTTAACTACTTTCAAAAATTCATAACAAATCAAGGATTGTTCGGAATCGAAAATCTTTTTCGCAGAGCATCTTATAAAATCAAGTACTTTTTATTATAATTGACATCAAACTGGGGGTTATAGGCACTTTAAGGAACATACGTGTATGTTTATTGCATTGCTTGAATTTGTCGAATAAAAGTAGTTTGGGACATAACCATGTCTTTGTGAGAGTTTATTTTGAAGCAATCTGAATGTTAATCAATGAGATAAGAACGATCGTACGTAATAGCCTTATGAGCCTGATGAACCGACTGGGATTTACATAAACATGCACAAACATGTAGTCTTTATCGAAATTTGACGCTCTGATTATTCCTAAAATGAGGATAGTAACTTAAAACACAGTTACTGCACGTTCAGTTTTGATTTCACCGAAGTGAATCTATATTTACCGTAATCGCTCTTATACATAAAGCACTTCAATATGGTGTGGCTTTAAAGTATACATCGGCCTTTGTTTATGTTTATAATCAACTGAAAATGCGCATCTTTGTATCAAGAGTTTTGAGACGCCGTTATAACATGTTATCAGTTCCAGCCGAATTGCAAATGAAAATCAACACAAAATAAAACACAAAGCCACAGCACGGGCCAACGCCACTTGATTCGGATAAAAAATTTTTTTGGGATACTGTACGATTACGAATTACGCAAACCAGACCAGGTTTTTTGTGTGGATATGACACATCTTCAGACAGACAAAAAAAACACCATGTGCTTTCGTAGTTTTCACTACGATTATAACGCGATGCTCTATAGTGTCTTAAGAATTATAGATCGTATTCCATGTGTTTCTTGCTAGAAATAACCCGCTAGAAGATGTTTGTAGTAGTTTTACAAGCGAACTGACTCATTGTTTATGATTCATGTTCGTAATGGCGGGCGTTAATGGCTTGAATGAACGCATTATAATCGCCATGAAAACTCATTTGGCGTCAGGCAAAGACTTTTAATAACCTTCTCATGCTGTGTTTTAAGAATTATAGATCGTATTCCATGTGTTTCTTGCTACAAATAACCCGCTAGAAGATGTTTGAAGTAAAGTTTTACAAGCGAACTGACTCATTGTTTATGATTCATGTTCGTAATGGCGGGCGTTAATGGCTTGAATGAACGCGTTATAATCGCCATGAAAACTCATTTGGCGTCAGGCAAAGACTTTTAATAACCTTCTCATGCTGTGTCTTAAGAATTATATATCGTATTCCATGTGTTTCTTGCTAGAAATTACCCGCTAGAAGATGTTTGAAGTAAAGTTTTACAAGTGAACTGACTCATTGTTTATGATTCATGTTCTTAATGGCGGGCGTTAATGGCTTGAATGGACGCGTTATAATCGCCATGAAAACTCATTTGGCGTCAGGCAAAGACTTTTAATAACCTTCTCATGCTGTGTCTTAAGAATTATAGATCGTATTCCATGTGTTTCTTGCTAGAAATTACCCGCTAGAAGACGTTTGAAGTAAAGTTTTACAAGCGAAGTGACTCATTGTTTATGATTCATGTTCGTAATGGCGGGCGTTGATGGCTTGAATGAACGCGTTATAATCGCCATGAAAACTCATTTGTCGTCAGGCAAAGACTTTAATAACCTTTTCATGCTGTGTCTTAAGAATTATAGATCGTATTTCATGTGAAATAACCCGCTAGAAGGTGTTTGAAGTAAAGTTTTACAAGCGAACTGACTCATTGTCTATGATTCATGTCTGTAATGTTGGGCGTTAACGGCTTAGATGAACATGAAAACTCATTTGATACTGTTTGAATAACAACACACATCAACAGCCTTTTGCGTTTAAACGCGTTTTTGAAATGGCGTTTATCCTTATAAACGCGTTTTAAACGCGTTTTAAACGCGTTTATGATGTTAGCTTAATTCTGAGCGGTACTGGTGCACCTGTATACAAACAAGAAATAAAGGAAACTGCTCCATATGGAGTAATTCCAATTAAACCCTTAAGGGTAGTATTACGTACTCTATCAACAACGAGTGCGAGTGTTTCATCAGGGGTTCAAAACACCGAGAAACTAATGAAAGCACGAGGCCGTAGGCCGAGTGCTTTCATTAGTTTCGAGGTGTTTTGAATCCCCTGATGAAACACGAAGCACGAGTTGTTGGTATGGCTTCTCAAACTCATTAATAATGAGTGAGCTTCCTGAAGGGATTAATACGGAATGAGCTCGAGTACCAGTCATTCATATAGACTCCTTTGTAAGGCCGATTCCTTTCAAATTGCTATCATTTATTACCTATAGGAATAGATTAAGAATGGTCGTATTTAAAGTTTGGTTCAGGCTTTTGCTCGAAAGTTGACCACCCCCCCTTGTTTTGCATCAAAATCGCCCTGAAAGACGCTAAAATTTAGGGTCACTTTGGCGCTCTGTAAAACTCATATTACATGATTTTCTATGATACATTTAGTTTGGTTGTAATATTTAGCCTATGTAGAGCTGGGTTACATGCAATAATGGCAAATTTTCGAAAAAAATCTTATTTTCACTTCGAGTTAAAAGTCAGTTGTCGATGGCCTTCGGCGGTCGACTAAATTTAAGCCATTTTATGGAGGTCCGTTCTTAAAAGTGCGGCAGTTTATTTTCTTAATTTAGCCATTTTTAACAAGTTTATTCTTTCCTTTCTTGATTTACAAAAACTCTTACTCGGATATTTTCAACGACTTCGCGTGAGCAGCCTCCGACTCTTCAAGGTAGTCGGCTCTTTTCCCGTCAAATTTTGTTTGTTTATCATCAATAAGTCGGACTTGGTTCTTCGTATACTGTCTTTTTAACCGCAAGCCACTCTTTAGTGCTTTAAAAGACCTTAAAATCTTACAAGAACATGATAAAAGGTAAATAGCTTCGTTTCACACATACTAATTCAAAGTCAATAAACACTCATCAGATTGTGTGACAGAAGTGTTTGATCGCGATTTTGCCGGGAAAACAAGGGTTTCAAGCTCTCTCTATGTACAACATATTACAATCCAATCAAAAGAAATATATGTAATGCCTAGATGGATTTATTCAGTAAATATACGATTATTAAACATTTGAGAGTTCGTCCGCAAATCATCATTTAGAATCTGTATGTCAACAGCGACACTAAATGAATACTATAACTAGTCGTTTCTAATAGAAAGTGTAGTGCTGCGAGTTGTGCACTGTAGCTTTCAATGCATACATGTGGCTGTCCCTTGTCAGCAAGGCACATATGTGGTAAAATAAAATAATAAAATGCAGTATAATAATAATAATAACTTTATTACTGTGTCATGTGTTCTAACTTACAAGAAACTAATTCGAGACACCTATCTATACCCACTAAAATCCCTAACACCTCCCATAGCTCTACTGATTCTATGCATTTCCACCCTTGTCCCCATTGTTCCCATCCCACATCTCCATTGATTCTCATTCCTGTCCCGGTCACATTGTCCCCTTCCATGTCTCTATTAATTCTCATTCCCACCCGAGTTTCTATATACACCATTAAAATGGTGTATGGTGTTGCTTAATACAAATGCTAACACTATAATAATCTGGTCATAGACAGACAGCTATAGACATGTACAAGCACTATAAAAGCATGCAATACTTTGCACTATTTACTCATATGTTGCATGCTTTTAATAGTTTGTACTCTACTGATGTGCAGTAATTAATACAAATATGGATTCAATGAAATAGAGAATTGTGTTTGGTGTATATTATATACAATGTTACTGGCCAGATATCAGAAAAGATGTCGAAGCCTCATAGCACACTTGTAGAAGATAAAAGTACACCAGAATGGATCGTATAATTTGATTCAGTAGTTGCCTCCATGCCAATGGCATGGGCCGGATTGGTTTGACGAAGACCAACAAACTCGATCAAGTAGATAGGTCAGCGACAGCGTCTCTGTATCTGGGATACTGTGTCTTTCAAAAGCATCTGAAAGAAGGCTGTAGAAGTACTCCATTGTGGAACTCGACGCGACTGACACACAACAGTCAACAGCGCTGAAAACTCATAAAACAACATTGTCTTCCCCTTGAAATGTCACTAAATTGTTCATGACCCTGACGAATGCTTCCAACAATGAATAAAGTTGCATTTGACATAATAGATTTGTAGAAAACGAACACTTTCCTGGCTTGAATCAGCGAAAAATAAGCGATACTCCAACGTTGACGAGTATTGAACGTTGATGAGTATTGAACGTGAGTGTGCGCTGATCAAAAGTACCGTGGCTCACAAAAATCATCTCCACAAACCCACTCCGTGAAATGCAGTCGAGATTCTCGTTGCATCCACATAAGTGCCCAGATCCCACACGACCACACATGACACAGGAACTCCGTCAAGATTAGTTTCGCTGCTCGCTACGCTCGCAGCAATTACTTCATTGAACATGGTCAAGCATCACTAATTTAAATTTGGCTGTATTCACCGTTAAAGTAGCATTGGATTGCTGATACAATAGTATTGTAATATCTTGTAATCCAGTGAGTTAAAAATGATTTGATACAACAAATCAACAAACTAGTGTGTTCAGTTACAGACATAACTGGACTATAATAGTGAACTCTCACCAGCCAATCTCTCTACTGTCCAGTCGATGTACAGTCTCATATTGGGTCAGTCCACGCACTGAGCCGGCCCCGTCCACACTAATCCGTTTTCGTTTGAAAACGCATACTTTTTTATCCGTTTTTAGCGATCGTCCACTGACAAACAATCAAATGAAAACATAGATGAAAACGGAGGTTTTCGAAAACGCTTTCAAAAGTGGAGACGTTTGAAAACGCCGCATGCAGGTCTCAGATCCAGGAAAAGATGTGACCGTTTCCCGAACCGGCAGTTTTTGTACCTTTTTTTGAATAAATTAAACATTCAAGAGAGCTATATATATATATTACTCTTACTTTGAAAAAAATTACCGTTCTCCGGAAAACGGCGTAAACTGGTCTGGATCTGCGCCTGGATCTATATTTGGTGCAAAAACGGATCTTTTCAGAAACGCTTACGTCACAACTGGTTATGCAAGCCGCAGTTACCCGCAGGAAAAGAAGGGTATCTCCACAGGGCCCCCTAATCATCAATAATTTCACAAAAATGCTAGTAAAAGAATAAAAGTAATTATAGAGAAAAAGCTTTGTTGGATTAAAACTCGGCATAATGAACGTTTCCAGCTAAAATTACAAATTATATTATATTATTTTGTTTTTTGTTTTTCTTTATCACGCGCGCGCGCGCGTGACAAAGAAAAACAAAAAGCGATATAATTACTTTTACTCTTTTATCAGCATTTTTGTGAAATTATTGATTAATTAGGGGGCCCTGTGGTATCTCTGGCGCTCATTGGAGCGTGCGTTGGGGGAGGAAAGGGGAGGGGGAGGGGGAGGGGAACGAGGAACGGTGGGCGGGGAAGGGGGAGGAGGGTGTTTGGAATAAACTGATTACTTTTTTTAATTCAACGTGTCAATCGATCTAGCATTACTGCTAATTTGGGACACGACTCTCAACACTCATTTCTTACTACATTCTCTATTATGTACACCCAACGCTCATCTCACTAGTTCGTTTTTAATGAGGGAGGAAAACCGGAGTACCAGAAGAAAAACCCTAGAAACAAGGGAGAGAACGAACTGACAAACTCAACTCATATGAAGTGCCCGATTCGTGAATTGAACCAGGCACCACAGCGTTTCATGAGAGGCGAATGCTCTCACCATTCGGCCACCATTGCTCCCTAAAGGGGGGTTGGGGAAAGGAGGAGGGGGAACGGGGGAAGGAGGAAGGGGAAGCAGGAGGGGGAAGGGGGGAGGGGGGAGGGAGGAGGGAGGAGGAGTTTTCACGTGAAAACCGTGAAAACTATTATCGTTATGTCTAACTCACGCGAAACTGGCCTAAAAGTACCCATTTGTTTTTTCTTAGAAAACTAAGCTAATGACTAGTATATAAAAAAACTCACTTGACCCATGTTTGGGTATAGGGGTGCCGCTTAGGGTTTGAAACCCTGGTCTTGTTTAGGACAAAATATATATACTAAAATATCCACCCTGTCTAGGACAACACCCTCTATTTTATGACCCTATTTAGGACAAAGGACAAAATACTGTCTTCTGTCTGGCAGGTCTACTGATACAGTACACAAAAATTCATCACCGACGACAGTCGTGCATTACCATACCCTGTTTAGGACAGACTCACATAACATTATACTGACCCAGTCAAAAACGAAACCCTGTCCAGCGGCACGCCCCCGTATAGCCCAGACCCTACTAACAGAACTGCACCGTGAACTTTCAGATGAAAACGAACAAATGATCGATATATCCATAGTGAAACACATGAGTTTCTCATACACACGAGACAATTGTAATACTGATAGCACAACACAATTCAAAAGTAACCATTATTTATTTCAGGCAACCACTCAGTAAGGTTCATTTGTACGACTGTGTAATATTGAAATTAAAACACTAATAACTATTAATTGTCCTGAATTACTCTGCGATAAATCAAATACAAAATTTTGATTCCATTTTAATGATAATGAAGCAGATTATTTCACGGCAATGTTGTAAGAAATATCGATATTGTTGCAAATTAAAGTCATTGCATGATGTTCAATGAAGTAATTAGTATTCATTCAGTACGTGTTGCTGTTGACATACAGATTCTAAATGATGATTTGCGGACGAACTCTCAAATGTTTAATAATCGTATATTTACAGAATAAATCCATCTAGGCATTAATACATATATTTCTTTTGATTGGATTGTAATATGTTGTACATAGAGAGAGCTTGAAACCCTTGTTTTCCCGGCAAAATCGCGATCAAACACTTCTGTCACACAATCTGATGATATTGACCGACTGAGTGTTTATTGACTTAATTAGTATGTGTGAAACGAAGCTATTTACCTTTTATCATGTTCTTGTAAGATTTTAAGGTCTTTTAAAACACTAAAGAGTGGCGGCTTGCGGTTAAAAAGACAGTATACGAAGAACCAAGTCCGACTTATTGATGATAAACAAACAAAATTTGACGGGAAAAGAGCCGACTACCTTGAAGAGTCGGAGGCTGCTCACGCGAAGTCGTTGAAAATATCCGAGTAAGAGTTTTTGGAAATCAAGAAAGGAAGGAATAAACTTGTTAAAAATGGCTAAATTAAGAAAATAAACTGCCGCACTTTTAAGAACGGACCTCCATAAAATGGCTTAAATTTAGTCGACTGCCGAAGGCCGTCGACAACTGACTTTTAACTCGAAGTGAAAATAAGATTTTTTTCGAAAATTTGCCATTATTGCATGTAACCCAGCTCTACATAGGCTAAATATTACAACCAAACTAAATGTATCATAGAAAATCATGTAATATGAGTTTTACAGAGCGCCAAAGTGACCCTAAATTTTAGCGTCTTTCAGGGCGATTTTGATGCAAAACAAGGGGGGGTGGTCAACTTTCGAGCAAAAGCCTGAACCAAACTTTAAATACGACCATTCTTAATCTATTCCGATAGGTAATAAATGATAGCAATTTGAAAGGAATCGGCCGACCCCCATCTTTCAACTCTGCCCGGTTTTCTCAGACAATGACACTTAATTGTTAATAAACTATTGTATTGTATTGTATTTCGTAACACTGCAAGTAGAGATCCATGTTAATGGTGGAACAAACGTTTTGATAAGGACAAAACGGAATAGCAGTAATCAGAGATTCCCGTGAGTTTTTTTTATTTTTAAATCCTCTGGGAGGTATGCAGAATATACTATGATTTCTCGGGACTTAATTTGCATAAGTGTGAGATGGAGCAGCAGGAAGTAGCTTCCCGTTTTCGTCGGCCAAAAAGCACTACAGAGGAAGGTTTTCTCGTAGATTCCGCTACGCCAGCTTCGACAAAGTATAAAAATCGTTGGGCTCAAAAAATATTCACAGAATGGCAAAGAACAAGAGAGGTAAAGATGCCACAATTAGACTGTGGGGGTCTTTTCAAAGAATATCAATGGAATAAGGTGAAATCTTTGGATGTAGAAATCGAAGACATGGATGATGTGACACTGAATTACTGGCTAAGTAAATTTGTGATGGAAGTGCGAAAGAGTCTGGAGAAAGATATCCGCCCAAAACAGTATACGGAATAATAGCTTCCCTCAAGCGACATCTTGCAGATATAAATGGCTCGGAGGCGTTGAATCCACTTGATATCTCGGATAAACGGTATGTGAACTATTTACTCACTTCTTTCGTTATTTTGTTCATTCTGTCTGTACTTAGCTTCAGTGCAGTATTTATTTTTGGTTTAAATTAACAAACGCTCTTGGTATTTGTAGATTTTGCCTATTTCGTCATGCCCTCAACGCTGAAATGAAATGCGGCACAAGGGATGGGCTTCATATCAAGTTCAAGAAGGATGAGAAAGAATTTGTAAGCGAGGAAGAGGAGGAAATGTTTTGGAAGCAAGGATTATTAGGAACTTGTACCGCTAAGTCTTTACTTAATACTGTGTATTTTTATAATGGGAAGCTTTTCGGCTTACGTGGTGGCAAGCACAGGAATATCGTTGTTAACAATTTTGAGATTGGTTCTAATTTTTTAGCATTCACGGAAAATGCATCTAAAACCTTCCATGGTGGTCTCCGTGATCTAAAATACGTACCTAGAGTAGTGAAGCATGTGTGTCATGAAAGAGGAGCAAAACATGATCGATGTTTATTAGATATATATCGTTTGTATATTGGTCTGGTAGAAACAATTGGTAAGCAATTTACGGCGTTTTATTTCCGACCATCAGCTAAAAGGTTTGCCTATGAAAAAAGTCCCGTCGGTATAAATTCTTAAAACAAAATTTTGCCGGACATGTGTAAGACAGTAGGCATGAAACGTAAGACGGCGTATTGTTTACGTGTTACATGTGCTTCGAGTCTTTTCAATGCTGGGGTTGAAGAGAAGCTCATCCGTCAAAGGACAGGCCATCGTTCAAATTCCCTTTTCAACTACGAAAAACCTAGCGAAGAAAATGTCGCTAAGATTTCAGGACAATTAGGTCGAACTACTAATTACGCGACAAAGAAAGATGAAGAAATAGCACGTAGCAGTAGTTCAACAAGTACGGCTTCAAATTCTAACATAGTTATTGAAGGCGGGGAGTTTTCAAATTGCTCATTCTATTTAGCTGCACCTAACGAATAAGTATTTGATTTGCAATAGTTCATAAGCACTATAGCGCTTATATTTTGTTTACTTAGATTTAATTAGTTGTTACATATTTCGTTAGGATTACTCGGATGTAACATTAATTAAGAGTGAATTTGTTATTAAAATTCCATTGTTCAACTGTGTCTTGATCAGTGTTTTGATCAGTGTCTTGATCAGTTCTTCCTCCGGTATCAAGATACATCCACCTGACCCGAATCGTAAGAGCTCATTGGTTATTGAGCTCATGAATTATTAATGAGTTTGAGAATCTTATATGAAGAATACAATTGAAATTGAAGCAAAAGTGAGGTTGGAGTCTGCACAAAAATTTATGTGCAGTCCAGGATGACTCTTGTGGTTGGGTAAAGTTTACGGAATCCTTCAGGCATATACTGTTTGACATCATCACTTGATGGCCAGATCGTCTGACTTCCCAAGAGAAAATACTGGCAATTGGTCCAAGTTATCAGTTTTCTGCTCACCGATGACATGCTAACATGCTAGATCTTGCTTATGAAGGCCTAGCTTGAGGCGAACAAGAAACATAAACACTTCATCAATGAGTTGCATAGTTCTTGCTCCTGGACGACTTTCCCTTTCTCCAGATGCATAGCAGTATGTCATTGTTTGTGCTGTTGGTCTTAAGAATTCATAAAACAGCTTAACATGCTCATATGATGGGAATCCAGTATAACATTTGATTGAGTCATTATCTGTCATAAATCTTTCTAGCCCAAATTTGTGTAAAGCTAGCTGCTCTGCTGCATTTCTTCGTAAATTGTCCATGTCAATACTGGCTTTAGCCTTTATTGCTCCAACTCCTTCCAAGGCAGCTGCTGTTTCATCCCTACTTTTTGTCAGTTCATGTTTTGTAGCTAACAGCTCAGCACGAACAGCTTCCAGCTCCTCTTGCATCGACTGCATATTAATAATTGGCTCCATTGCCTCACTTTCCTCTCCTTCATCACTCTCACTTTCATCAGTTTGGGTTTCCCTAGAGTATTCACAAAATGTTTATTATTAGGGTTTGCTTGCAAATAAATTAATCAATATCAAATAGAATGGGAAAACAGCATGCGCCACATAACCCTAAGTGCACGTCATATATCTATGAAACAATTCAAGTGCTGTTTATAATTTTATATTGTTCATTGCTATTTAGTACCAATTAGTTAGGACTGTTTCACGGATGCATGGTGTGCACTCTATACAATATACAAATGTAAAAGCTTACTTGTCTTATTGATCTCATCTTATATGTTATTGAACATCAAATGAAATTAAGTTACATGTATCTGTACCTATCAATGTGCCGAATGATCTTTCTCCTTGTTTTTGGTTTTGATGACCAGTCAAACTTGGTTGAAATGGAGTAGAATGGTTTTGAGTAGAAATCGTCCTGCATTATCAGCTGGCTGATAGTCCTCGTCAATGAAGTGTCTTGAACATATCCTGGTGCTGCTAGTTATCTACATGTACAAAATCTAAACATAAACATTAATTTTACTTAACAATGTCCAGCTAATAAAACCAAACTATTTTTTCTGGTAAAAACATTAAGCTTGAGTCGCCTGAGACATGCACAATCCATCGATCTGTTTTTAAAATTACTGATATATTCAACATACACATGTTTCGTATGTAATACATACCTTGAAATCGGGACCTTCGTCTCTTCGTATTTTGACAAGCCAGCGTTTTCTTGTTTCTTTACCAGCCTCTCCACCCGGCAGTCGATGGAACTTTAGTTCATTATGATATCTAGAATCCCCATTACACTGGGGGACACAGCAGTGGAAACAAGACTTCTTTCTTGGTGAGGCAAAGGCTCTTGTTCGCTCTCTTGATCATTAGTATCCCCTACAGAGTTGATAAATTATGACGAAGTTTAGTCAAAGTTTTCGATGTTATAAAAAGCATTTGTATCATTTTATTCCTGGTTTAGGAGCATCACGAGTTTGAACATCATTATAGGAATTAAAACAGTTTCGTTAGATTAGATAAACGGGCAACAAGCCGTTTTACAAGCCGTTGTTTGAAGTACATACCTTGCGGTGTCGCCATGTTGTTCGTGTCGAAGCGTCAAAACCTTGCATCAACGATGGCCAAATCTTCTCTAAAAACTTGCTTTTTTGACAGAAAACTAACTACAACTTGAAGCGAAATATAGTCTACATGCAAGTCTTTTAGAGATGAACGGAATTAGAGCTTTAAAACGAAGAAATCTTTTGTGTAAAACCGCACGTGCTTGACCTCAAATTGGCTTTTGTTTACTGGAGAGCTTGCTCTCCAGCATGGCGTAACTATGCGGTATCCAAGCACGTGACCTCTATCTAGCTGCAAAGGGCCTATTCTCCTTGCGGCCGGCACAGGGCACATGCGTTGTAGAACCCAGTTTGCGATTTGTGGTCAAAGAATATGCAGACCGCTCTGCATTTTTAGAGTCGGGTTTTCCACAGGAAGCCCGACTAATCAGAGCTTTAGTGAAACCCTAACTTAAGAAGAAACTTTCTACGAACTCTATGAATAATCAGTGAATGATCAGGGTTGGGTGAATAAACCACTTTAGCCGGTTTAGACCTGTTCGAGAGGAGAATATCATGTTTCGGGATGTTTCGCTAACAGACGCAACGCCAAATGATCAAGATCCATTATTCTACAATACAATGGTTCATGGTGAACATGAAATATTTTATAAAACGCTGGGATGTTTCGCTAAAAGACACCACGGCAAACGATCAAGATCCATTATTCTACAATACAATGGTTTGAAGTGAGATAAATTTTAACTTGTGATCCTTTTGTACTTGCTTAACTGAGCACATGTTCATTGAAATATAACTGACCAATGACAGAGATTTTCAAGGTATTTTTGATCCATCCAAGTCCTATAAATGCTGGCTTAGAATGAAACCATTTCATTCTTAACCATAGCGTCAAGCGATTTAATACTTCAAATTAAAGCGATATATACTCAATGAAACCATCTCAACATGTCCGATACCTGATGTCAACAAGGCCTCCTATGTATTGGATGGCAACACCATACATGCAACACTGGAGTTTCCCAGGCTGAATATTGAAATGCGATTAGAGAAGAGACGTCCATTAGCTGGCGCTGCCGCGATTGCGATGGAGAATCATCCATTAGGTTGCCTGAGGCTGAAAGCACAAAGCTGGATATCTTCAATTTTAATAAAAAATGTTCTTGCAATAATGAAAGAAAGAAAGAAGTCACTTCCCTTTCCATTCAATCTACTAACTATAGCTAAAGTTTGTCTCTCTTTCTTTCTCAGATGTGTCATTGATCACCTCTTCGCCTGTTGGAAGTTCCATGGAGAATAATTGTTTAACTGGATTAATGTCAACAGGTTCTTTGTAAGTTATAAGGTAATTTGTCGCTTGGTAATTGTAATGTCGTAGCGTTACATTAACTAGAAGAGCGCGTGACAGACATGCGCACTAGGCTGTACGAGGGACGGACTGAATGGAGTCGAGCAAAGAGAGTATTAAAAGTCCATAAAATACACATTCATTTGTGGTAGTTTCTACAACTGGCGACGAGGATCAACGAACAAGATACAACTACGTCTTCGAGACAATTTACAGCCACATTCAAAGAATAACAGTCAAGATTAACGGCATTTTCTTCTACGCCACGTGCCACGCTACTCAACAAGATGGCGAATGTCTTACCGCCATTCCCTACATTTGCTGTTCACGAGGATAATACTTCCATTGGTCCTCGCTGGAAGAAATGGTTTAAACGCTTTGAGATGTATCTCGCTGCACATGATATCAAAGATCCTACACGAAAGCGAGCACTATTATTATACTCAGCAGGCGAAGAGGTCAGCGACATCTTTGAAACGCTACCAGATCAAGGAGAAGATAAGGATTACAAAGCTGCAGTCGCTGCACTAAATGTTTATTTTCAACCAAAAGTAAACAAAACCTACGAAGTTTACATGTTCAGAAATGCTACACAAGATTCAGGTGAATCGCTAGATTCCTACTACACACGACTACGACGCCTGGCCCAAACTTGCGAGTTCACTAATGAGGAAGAAGAAATTAAATCTCATATCATTCTATCCTGCTCGTCAACACGGCTACGACGTAGAGCCCTGCGAGAAGATATGAATCTCAAAGCTCTTCTCGACTATGGCAGAGGTTTTGAAATGTCTGAACGACAAGCTAAAGGCATCGAGGAACACGAAAAACTGTGCAAAGCAACGGAAGTACAGATGGTCAAACCACGAAACGTGAGGACAAAGACGGATCAAAAGCAGTGCTACAGATGCGGAGGAAACTACCCTCACCAAGGTCGTCCCTGTCCAGCTCTGCATGAGACCTGCCGGAACTGTCAGAAGGTGGGTCATTTTGCCAAAGTGTGCAAAAGTAAATCAACTAGCAAGAGAGTCAACGCAACTAAGGAGAAAGAATCGGATGATCAGTCTGATGATTCCACTGATGAAGAATACACCTATCATGTTACACTGCACTCTCTCCAAGACAAAGGACATCCTGTTAGTGAAGTCACCATTGGAAACAAGACAGTCAAGTGTCTTATTGACTCTGGAGCTGGTGTAAATGTCATTGACTCACATACCTACAACAAGTTGAACATCCCCTTGTCACCTACTTCAAAGAAGATATATAGTTACCAAGCAGTCAAGCCTTTACCAGTACTGGGGAAGTTCGAAGCCAATGTCATCTCAGCAGTCACCAATACATCAAATATTGCTCAATTCTATGTTGTGGATGGAGCGGATGGAAATCTTCTGGGCTACAAAACGGCCACTGACCTCAGACTGCTGCACATTGTGAACACCCTATCAACACCCAAAGGAACAAGCATCATGGATGAATACAGTGACTGTTTCAAGGGACTGGGGAAGATGAAAGACAAGACTGCAAAATTACACATTGATAGTAGCGTCAAGCCACTTGCTCAGAGACATCGAAGAGTACCATTTCACATGCGCGACCAAGTTGAAGCTGAGCTCAAGAATCTACAAGACCTCGACATAATTGAAAGAGCTGAAGGCCCTACTCCTTGGGTCTCACCCATAGTGATAGTCCCCAAGAAAGTAGGAATACGTATATGTGTCGACATGAGAGCTGCCAACGAAGCCATAGAACGAGAACGACACCCAGTGCCCACAGTCGAAGATCTAATCGTTGATCTTAATGGGTCAACTGTTTTCAGCAAGATAGATTTAAACCAAGGCTACCACCAGTTGGAATTAGACGCAGACTCCAGGAACATTACTACTTTTGCTACTCATCTTGGTCTGTTTCGTTATAAGCGTCTGAGTTTTGGGATCAACTCAGCATCAGAAATCTTTCAGAAAGCCATAGAGGAAGCAGTACAAGGAATTCAAGGTGCAAGAAACATCTCTGATGACATAATAGTCTTTGGCAAGCAACAAGATGATCACGACAATGCACTTCGAGCTGTCCTCCAGAGAATGAGAGATAACAATCTAACTGCAAACCCAGACAAGTGTTTGTTTAACCAGTCATCCATTGACTTCTTTGGCCATCACTTTTCTGCAGAAGGCATCAGCGCAGATGACAAGAAAATATCATCGTTGATTAACTCAAGCCCCCCAAAGAATGCCAACGAAGCACGCAGCTTCTTAGGTTTTGCACAATACCTAGCACGTTTCATCAAGGACTTTGCATCCATCTCTGCCCCCATTCGTCAACTCACACACAAGGATGCAAAGTGGGTGTGGGGACCAGATCAACAACATGCGTTTGCTTCCCTCAAAGCTAGCATGGCAGCTCCTGAAGTAATGAAGTACTTCGATCCACTGCTCAAAACTGAACTGATTGTTGATGCCAGCCCAGTTGGACTTGGGGCTATTCTAGCACAAGTGACACATGACCAAGGAAGAAACGTTGTAGCATATGCAAGCCGCTCCCTCACCGATTGTGAAAGCCGCTACAGTCAGACGGAAAGAGAAGCGCTGGCAGTAGTCTGGGGAACTGAACACTTCCATTTATATCTTCATGGATCATCCTTCCAAGCCATCACTGATCATAAACCACTTGAAACAATCTTCAACAAGTCAACCTGCAAAGCAACTGCAAGACTTGAGAGATTACAGCTGCGCTTACAACCGTACAAGATCACAGTGGTCTACAGACCAGGGGCAGATAATCCCGCTGATTATATGAGCCGGCATCCAGATCCAAAACATTCCACCAGTCCTAATCATTTGTCAAGAGTTGATAGTTATGTCAATTTCGTTACTGCAAACGCTGTACCCAATGCAGTTACTCTCCAGGAGATTCAGGATGCAACAGCAAAAGATCATACACTGCAAAACCTGGCAAAAGTGATAGCCACTCAAAGATGGTATGAAGCTGGAAGAGATGTCTGTGAATATCAGCAAGTCAAACAAGAGCTAACTGTGGCAAATGGAGTGATTTTGAGAGGTACTCGCATAATAGTTCCTGAAACCCTACGTCAACGAATGATTATGCTTGCCCATAGTGGTCATCAAGGCATAGTCAAGACAAAGCGCCTTCTGCGAGACTCGGTTTGGTTCCCAGGAATAGACGGAATGGTTGAAGAGATGATTAAGCAATGTCTACCATGTCAAGCAGCAAATCATAACTCAAGCCCAGCATGTGAGCCTTTAAAGATGTCCCCTCTACCACAAGGACCATGGCAAGAACTGTCCATAGACTTCTGTGGTCCCTTTCCCAATGGGGACTACCTACTAGTGGTCGTAGATGATTTTAGCAGATTTCCAGAGGTTGAAATCTTGAGGTCGACCTCAGCAAAGGCAGTAATTCCACATCTAGACAGCATTTTTGCCAGACAAGGAATTCCAGATGTAGTCAGAACCGACAATGGGCCACCTTTCAACAGTGAGAACTTTCAAATGTTTGCTACTCATCTTGGCTTTAACCATCGTAAGATAACACCAATATGGCCTAGAGCAAATGGCGAGGCAGAAAGACTGATGCGAACCCTAGAGAAAGCCATTAGGACTGCTGTCATAGAGCACAAAAGCTGGAGACAAGAGCTTTTCACCTTTCTGCGACAATACAGAGCAACACCCCATAGTACTACAGGAAAATCACCTTCAGAATTGTTGAATGGAAGAAAGTTGAAATCTACAATGCCTCGACTACAACAGGATCAAGCATCACCAGAGGTCAGGCAAAATGACGCCAAGAGGAAAGAACAGATGAAAGAGTATGCAGACAGACATAACCATGCCAGAGCGTCAGACCTCAAAGTTGGTGACAAAGTACTAGTCAAACAACCAAAGAAGAACAAGCTGTCAACACCGTTTAAACCTGAACCATTGGAAGTAAAAGAAAAGAAAGGAAGCATGATTACAGCTCCCAACGCAGAGTACACTGTGACCAGAAACACATCCTTCTTCAAGAAAATACCTTCTAGCACACAAGTACCACTCACGTTAAGTGATGAGGAGGAGGAACTCCACCCAAACAACGAGACTGATGAGACATCAAGTCAAGCACAGTCAAATGCTGATCCACAGGATCCAGGGACACCACCTCCCTTGCGAAGATCATCAAGAAACCGGAGAGCTCCTGAATACTTGAATGACTATTCTACTTGAACAATATACAATGTCACATGCAGTCATTGTTATTTACTAACTGTTTTGAGTTTCATACGTTATATAGATAAGGACATGAACATTTTCTCTAGAGGAAGGAAGAGATGTAATGTCGTAGCGTTACATTAACTAGAAGAGCGCGTGACAGACATGCGCACTAGGCTGTACGAGGGACGGACTGAATGGAGTCGAGCAAAGAGAGTATTAAAAGTCCATAAAATACACATTCATTTGTGGTAGTTTCTACAGTAATAGTTACTTATGTAGTTCGTAAGGTTTCATCAAGCGTAAAAAGACTTCTGAGCCCAGACGGGAATTGAACCCGTGACCTCCTGGATACTAGTCAAGTGCTCTAACCACTGAGCCACTGGGAACTCATGTGATTAGGCAGGTCTTGGTTCGTATTAATAGCCAGGTCACTTAGGACGTACTGTACGATCAGCTAAGTGGAAGACATCTTGACAGATCTAAGTTGTTTATAAGTTATAAGGTTCTTTGTAGTTCTCCCTTTTTTTCTTAACATTCCCTTGAGCTAACTTTGTTTGTTGTTTGTCATAGATATGCCCATGGATACTGATATGGATTTGCCCCAGTCCTCTAGTTGAAGGGTTAAAATGGGAACTGGGATATGGAATATATGGGATTTGGTATGCTGGGAGCGGTATTTTAGGTCACTGGCTGCATGGTGTATGTCTATTGCATTTTGAAACGTTTTTGGTCCTTTTTTGTAGATGAAACTCCTGATGAAGTGCGTTTGAAGACGATTTTGTCCCCTTCAGCTCCACCAAGTCCAATCGTGGAATCGTCAATAGAAGATGATGTTGTTGATGAAGTGTTGGTGAACGAAGAACCAGTACCAGTTACCTACCAAATAGTGGAACAAGGAACGAAGCGGAGGCGACCAAAACTTGTAGACTGTCTTGGAAACAGCTATGGTATTCAAAAATCTAGAGCTAATATCACCTACTGACAGTGCACAAAGCGTCAGGCAATTTGCAATTATAGGGCATCCATCATTGAGAAAGGTGGAATCTATAACCCAGGTATTTAATATATTTCATGTGTATAGTTTAGTTACATATAGACTTATTTATGGACCAGGGGGATGACGGGGGGTAGGTCATAATTGGCTGAAGTACACAAATTGAAATTGAAATTGTTTTCGTCTGAAACAAAATATTTTGAAATTATTGTCATAGTTATGTGTATGTAATTCTCCCTCCCCCTTTCATAAATAATGACCAGTCCCTCACTTATATATCTTTCTATGTGTCTTATCAGGCAAGTCAGCACATAACCACCACTGCTGCTCAAATCATGACAGAGGTGAAGGCAAAGGACTATGAAGACAAGTTTAGGCCAGCATTAGCAATTGTTGAGGAGGTAATTTCAAAAATCATTATTATATCATTGTTTCGTTGTTAATTTTTTATTATATTAATATTGTTCATTGCACCACTGATCATGTGTCTCCCCATAGTCAGAGGTGACATCAGTCCTTACAAATGTTTAGTTTTGTTTGTTTACCTTCTAGGTCCTGTTAGAAAAACTCAGACGCCCAATGCCCAGCCCTGTCCAAGCCAGAGCACATGGCAAGAGCAGCCAATAGGCTCCGCCTTGGCCAGATGACCCCAAGGACCTGGACTTTGATCTGAATGAAGGTTGCATCCCCACTGGCTTTCTGCAAGCTGATGTACACGTCAAGAAACAACGCCATCTGATCTTTGTCAGAGAGGAACAACTAGCCACTCTTGCACGGGCAAAAGTTTGGTATATAGATAGCACCCTCAAGGCAACATGAATGTATTTCTTTGGGCGAATAACTTGAGAATAAATAAAATGACGAGAAGTGTATACATATGTTATGACAAATATTTCGGGTAGTCTCCACTACCCATCTTCAGTAATGTTAACAGTGAACAAAGAATATAATATAGAGAGAGAAATTTACATGAATACGTAAAGAAACACCTATCTCTAAGTAATGGAATGTTAGTTAAAGGACCACTTAGACGAAATTAGATGTAATACTGTAACGCTTTGAAATGATCTGAAAACTTTTTTCACAAAATTCCAAATGGAAGAATGATAATTTTGCGATTCATTTCGACTCTGCCATTGAACGGTTGAACCAAGCTTTTGGCTCAAGTGGAATGGGTCGAGTTGGGTTCATGACTTCATGAGCGCAACCCAGAGCACAACACTCGTGGCTAATACATGTCAAAGCTGTCAAATTACAAAAGTTTGTGGAAATCGTTTTTATAAAGTCTAAAAGAAAAACGTTATACATATCATATCGTACAGAAGAATGCCTCCAACTCACTGTGCCGTGTTTGGATGTAGTAACAAATCCGACACAAAATCGGGAATTTCTATTCACAAGTCTCCTGTCAACAAGACAGAGTGCGATAAATAGAAGCGACTTGTAAGGCTCCATCGCGCAAATTTCACCCAAAGTGGAAGATTTGGAATTTATTCTGATCACTTTGAGGAGAGCTGCTTCTCGAGATCTGTACATGTTGAAGGAAGCATTCGCCGATTGCTGCCGGGATCAGTCAAAACAAAATGGCTAACAAGTCTTTGTCGGAACAAGAAGCTATAAGAGACAGGAGTATGGGAAGCCGAAGTGGACAAAAGTTGTTGAGATCTTTTTCTCCTTCGAGTGTTCATTTATCCAGACGAGAAACATTATATCCATTCCAGAACGAAATGTTTATCGGACCAGAATATTTTTCCGATCGATATATTTTTTCCGATCGCGAATTTTTTTCCTGATCGAGATTTTCTCTTCGATCGAGAATTTTTCTCCGATCGAGAATTTTTTTCCGATTGAGGATTTTTTCCGTGCGAGAATTTTGTTCCGATCGAGATTTATTTTCCGATCGAGATTTCTTTTCCGATCGAGATTTTTTTTTTCCGGTCGAGATTCCCGCGATCCATATATACTGGTCAGCAGTATCATTTCCCGCGCTTTTTGGTTAATCATTTACCTTGCAGTTAAAACATGGACGGTAAAGGTGGAGGCGATGCAAGGAAGATTTTATCGGATATTCTCGGCAGAATAGAAGAATTATCGGAGGCTATTAATGAGCCAAAAGAAAACAAAAATCCATCTGTTCCCGAGAATCGGTCGAATTCAGTCGATGATGAAGTAAGAAAAGTATTTAATCATGGATCTAATTCAGCCATGTGCAGTCGTCGACCTATGGCTAAGCCTCCTACCGGTAGTTATACTTATAAACCCCAAAGCAGTCCTGCTCCTGCATATACTATGAAACGAAACTACTCTTGGAAAAATCCTTGAAGCTCGTTGGCCAGTGCAAAGTCTAAGAAATTATCGCGTCCTCGGCCATTTACAAGAGATATGATTTTACTGTCTGGACCAGACGATGTCGATGTGCCAAGACAAAGTACTCGACTCAGGCTAGAAGAAAGTGGGCATGCCATCTGCCAATATTCCTTTTCCAGAGAATGGAATGAAGTTGATGTGGAGCTTAATGTGAGAGAAGCGTTTGGAGATGACGTTATTCCTGCTGATGTTGACATTGAATTTGTGTATTCTGTCCATTGTAAACTTCTAAAACCAACTCTAGCTGCAACACAGTCTTTGAATGGAGACATGGTTAGTCGTATCTTCAAAGACAAAAAGCCAGTCTATGTCCGACCAAGCAAACAGCTGTTACAAGTAAGGCGACAAAAGAAGGAAATATATGACCTAGATCTAGATTTAGATGAGGAAGATGAGGAAGAAACATCGGCCAGCTATGACACTCTCAGCACACCAATATCAGATCCCATCCCATCAACCTCAAGTACTTGCACACTCAGCACAACGACGGCAGATCCCTACCTATCAACCTCTAGTACTGGCACTCTGAGCAGCTCACCAACTTCACAGTCTCTACCATCAAGCTCTAACAAACCCAGCACACTGATACGAGCAAGTTCTCCCACCACTACCATATCACATCCCACACCAGCCAGCTACTATAGCTACCTTGATATCATTGATGACCAAGGGACTGAGGAAATTCAGATTGATGATGATGATCCTGATCTAATTGCTGCTAAAGCAGCAAGTATGGAAGATGTTCAAAAGGAAATGGAAAGTGTTACATCAGTTCAAGAACTTATTCAAAAGTTTATTGACATCAACCTAGAAAAAGAAAAAGATCCAGCCATTATAGTTATCCGTAGAAGAGACATCATGTCTACTACCTTAAAAGCTGTTGAGAGAAAAAAGTTCTCCTTTGTGCTCCCTCTACTAGTTTTAACTAGTTAAAACTTAAAGTTAAAACTTTTCAGGGGAAGAGGGGGTAGATGCAGGTGGGCCCAAGAGAGAGTTTTTTCATCTCCTGATGTCTTCTCTGAAAAGCATGGGAATCTTTGAAGGAAGGTGGTTCTCTCATGATATAGAGCTACTAAGTAACCAGAAGTATGCATATGCAGGGAAACTTATGTCATGGAGCATTCTCCATGGAGGATCTGGCCCAAAAGCTTTATCAAGTGAAGCCTTTAAAGTCATGAAGGATTTGCCATCCAGTTCCACTAATGCTATCCAGGCCATCAGTGATGAGAAACTGCAAAAGGTCCTTCAAGACTTGGAATCTTGTTCCACCCCAGATGATTTTGAGCGCTTCAAAGTCAATAATGCTGATGCGGTAGCAGAATATGGCTACAATAAGATTGATGTTTCAGGAATAACCCACAAGGAGAAAATTCTCAGATGTCTTCTCAAACAAGCCTTTGTCTTTTCTGTAAATGCAGAAATACATCAGTTTATTGAAGGATTGAATGCTGTTGGAAAATTAGGAGATCTGATGCTTGCTAATCCCAATTTATTTGAGGCTATTATGTGCGAAAGCCATGAAAAGCTTTGCCTTACTGAATTTTCAAAGTTGTACATTGTTGAATTCTCAGAAGTTGGGTCAAACAAAAGAGAATTGGAAGACCAAACTGTGTACTCTTTTGAAGTCTTTCTGAAGGACTTAGAAGATGGAGAAATTGAAGAAATCAACCTTGGGCATCTCCTCATGTTTATTACAGGAGCAGATTGCATTCCTCCACTTGGTTTTCACTATGCCATCACTGTGAAATTTTATGATGTTGAACCTGGTATAAAGAGGTACCCATGGTCTTCGACGTGTGCACTTACCCTCAACCTTCCAAGGGGTATTGCTGATAGTGACACCTTCAAAGACTTAATGTGCCAATGTTTGGTAGATTGCCAATGATTTGGAAGATGTTAAGATAGTACAGGATAGGTAATACCACAAGTGATATTTCAAAATTGTTATACATAATTTCACGAGCAGTAGAATAATGAAATTTGGGACAATTTTCAAATATCACAAGTGGTATTTATCCCAAATATCACGTACAAAACATGCTATTATTTGTTTATACCACTATCTGAAAAATATTTTGACACGCTCGAGCAAACACAATACAGCAAACTGCTTAGTTTTACTCTTAGCTGTGAAAAACATAAAAAAAATCAGTGCTCTTTATATAACGATCATTTTTCGAAGTCAGACAGTCTAATGAAAACACAGAGTAAAAAGTGATCTAGGCTGCATTTATTACCTTCTGTAGTGATCTTTCTTTGATTTGACATTACTGATTCAGCTACATTTGAAACCATTTATTGAAACTAAGGATAATCATTTGTAAAAACAATGACATGTTATGACTTATTATGTCCTTTATATTTAAAAATATATATCATATTGTTACTGTTAAGTAAAAAACATTTAAAAAAAATTGAAGGTCACATGACCAGGACTTTTGATTGCATTTTAATTTGTTATAAAAATAATGTACATAAACTTGGATTGAAAGCTACTTTGATTCTTTAAATTACTAACACGAAAATGATCTACAATATGATTATTATTTTGTTGATTACATGTATTGAATAAACTACAGTATTGTCGTCTGATTCAGAAATCTTTGTAGTTTATATAGTCAAACTTCACGCTATGTGATTCCTTGGCTCACAGGGAAAAGTTATATAATCCATCTGAATATTGTTTTCGTAATCCCATATTGGAATCAATATCAATATAGGTATGTTGTACCTGTGCAGGGCGGTGGATAAAGCCCAATAGTCCAAATCACTCAGCCAATCATATGCTCAGTTCAATTCAGTAATTATACTAAGTATGTGTACAGTCATTTGCAAAAATTCTGAACCATGCGGGGTTGTAATACATGTATGGCATGAGCGTATAGCGGCCCCTAACAAGCATCCAATTATTAAGACTTTTAAAACTGTATATCAAATCTGACACTCGAATCATCAAATTAATCATCCTCATCAACATACCTAACCCTCCGCTTTAACGCACTTGACCACAAGGGATTAAGCTGCCAAGCTCTGCATTTTTTCTAGCTTTTGAAAATATTTTGCATGGGAAATATTAGCCAAATTAGGGCTGCTATTCACTAGTTAGGGGCCACTATTCGCTTGCACGCTTTTACCATATCTGGAATACGTATTACAACCCCATCTGAAAATTCTGGCCGCTAAGAACTATCAATACATCAATATATCGGGTGCATTATGGGTAATTAAATAATACTATTTTGAGTTTCCTAACTTATTACAGTGCGACTACACCAACCAAGGCCACCCAAACAAATTTTGAATCAAATTTTCTAATCACATTTGTGACGCTGAATAACAGAATGATTTCGAATTCTACAGTTTAAGCTGTTTCTTGTTCACTCTTGATCATATACATACACATAGAAAGTAAAATATATGCTTTTAAAGCGAAAATTTGAAAATTTGTGCAGATTCTATTGTTTAAATACTCAATTGTGATTGGATAATTTGTATGAAAATTTGTTCGGGTGGCCTTGGTTGGTGTAGTCACACTGTAAATGAAACAAAATTTACAAACGACAAACGTAAGACTAAAATAAACATACCAAATATTTCTACCAACTTTGCTGGCATTAACCCTTAAGGGGAATTTTAGACTATTTAATTACCCATGATGCACCCTATATATTGATATTTCGTAGTGGCCAAATTTTTTGCAAATGACTGTATATTATAAAAAGGGTTTCAAAAAGGGCTGAGTGTGGCACTGGGCAGATTGCATGGTTGCAAGCACAATAGTACTCGCCTTGCTGCTTTCTTCTCGTCCAATTTTTTTTTCTAAAAAGAACATTGCTCATAATATGCTTAGATGACATATAGCCCGATGCCCTCTAGCTAATAACCCTAATGAATCCCCTAATAAAATACTACACCGGTACATTGTACATAATGCAGATTAACATTTTCTTTAATGTAGCAGCTGATCTTCCAAGTAATGGCAAACATTTAAATAATGATTGATTTTATGATTACCATCATCTACAAGAGGATCTGGCACAATGTGGCTGAGGTCTGTGAGCTGATTATCTGTTAAATGGATTGTGCTTCGTGGTAGAACCACATTGTTGTCAGTAATAATGCCACTTAATGGGCCATCAAAATCAACACCATACAGATGATCAACTTGAATTACATCATTGTCCAATAGATGAATCCCTGTATTCCATAATGCCAGAGGAGATAAGTTATTCATAGTACGCAATCCATGGTGGTTCCACTGACGAATAAATTCATTTGTAGAGGCATTTATTGATGGAAAAAACACATATTGTAGAGCAAATAAATGAAGTTCATTGTGTCAATCCAGAATACCTTCCTCTTCCATAAACATGAAAATATTTTTATAAAAGGCAGACACCACTCTGTTGACTTCTGACCAGAGACGCTCAACTCTTTGATTGTGGACACTACGTCCAGCAATAAAGCTCCCTCTATTTTGACCTCTATTTTCAATCATAAATCTTGCCACGTCTACATTTTCCACTCCTCTATCCCCTCTAACACGAAGGGGAAGGCCAAACTCCTGCACACCTCTAACAAAGAATTGTAGAACAGTGTTTGCACAATTGTTAGTGCAGCATTTCAAATAAATAATGGCTCTGCTATATCCATCTATGCATGCATGAAATACAAATCGCCACTGAATGAGTTTATGATTTGAGTCAATGTGCCATAAATGGTTAGGTATTGTTACATTATACTGTCGTCGTTTCACAGTTACTTTCCTCCTTATGGCACGACCAATTGGATCTAGTAACTGTAATGCCTCTCTAATCCGCCACCTTTGTACATGTATCTTACGACCCCTTAATGTATGTATGTTTCACCAGAAAATGGAGTTAGCTGAAAAATATTCCTTATGTGTGTGACTAGCTCATCATCTGAAATATCAGAAAATACATCTGCCAGGCCATAATCATTTCTTCTTCTATAAACTGTTTTGCAGAAACACCAAGAAACCTAGCAATTGCTGACCATGACATTCCTGTTAGCCTTAATTCCTCCATTTGCTCTTTGGGCCTTCCACCAGAACTCTCACTTTGTAATTGGCTGCGACTAGCTGTACCTGATTCTAAATTGATCCTGTCCAGTTTACTTCGTTGTTCTTCAACTAACTGATAAAGATGTGACAATAAATCCTGTAACAAAACTTTAAGCGTCGTAAATCCTTGTTGGTTTGCCAGGACAAATGATATGGCAAGAAGAATTTGTGTGTGTTCTTCAAGGCGACCAAGCACATGTTCAATGTAGCAAGGGTCATAAACATTGACATTACTCATAGCATTGGATATAGCATTGGATATACACTCTTGCAAGGATAGCAGAAACCTTTCTAGTTCCCGATCATGTGCAACAACGGGTAGAAATTGGAACATAATTACAAATATAACAACTAAAAGTACAAAGACCACTCTTCCACACGACTCCATTTTGAATTTATTACTTTTTTATTGTATTCCTGCTGACCAGTACGAATCACGGGAATCTCGATCGGAAAAAAAATCTCGATCGGAAAAAAAATCTCGATCGGAAAAAAAATCTCGATCAGAAAAAAAATCTTGATCGGACAAAAAATCTCCATCGGAACAAAAATCTCGATCAGAACAAAAATCTCGATCGGAAAAAAAATCTCGATCGAAAAAATATTCTGGTCCGATAAACATTTCATTCTGGAATGGATATAATGTTTCTCGTCTGGAGAAATGAACACTCGAAGGAGAAAAAGATCTCAACAACTTTTTGTCCACTTCGGCTTCCCATACAGGAGCCGCCGCCAAGTATTAAAGTCCTCGATATTATGTTTTCTTTGTATTTAAACAAAACTTTAACAGCTATCGGCTATCATCTGTTCTGTTTTATTCACTCGTAAGTAAAAACTTATGATAGATTATCTTAATACAGGGTGTAACTGAAAAGATACAGCGCATACTCCAGTCTCATGAAATAAGATCCTCAGTTAAACCATTCATAACACTAAAACAAGAGCCATCGAGACCAAAAGATGTACATGTACTACCAAAAGAGACAAGTACAGGAGTGGTTTACAAAATACCCTGTGGCGATTGTGATGTCAAATATATTGGAGAGACGGGTAGATCAATGATGACAAGGCAAAAAGAGCACATGGCTAGTGTATGGGAAGGCTGAGATGTCAGCTTTAGCTGAACATGCAAATAAAATGAACCACAACATTGAGTGGAAGAATTCGAGAATTCTTGCCAAGAAACATTGTTGGAACAAACGTAGATGGATTGAGGCGTTTTTTATTGCTAGTCGTTGTAATGTGTTGTTTAACCGAGATTGTGGAAGAACTATTCCATCAAGTTACACACCTTTAATTTCTAAGATTAGTAATTAGTTTGAACTATCAGTAGTATTTTTGTGATCTATTTTGTCACGCACGCGCACTTTGTTTTATTTCTAGCTCGCGTTCTGTACCGTTATTTTTGTCACCTTAGTAGCCATTGTTGTTGTGTTATTGTACGTAATTTTTGATTGAAGCATTGCATTGTACCATCATTTCCCTGCCGATGGGTCTGAAACCCGAAAGCTTGGAATAAATCCGTAAAAAAACAGCATAGATGAAGCTTATTTTCTTTGAATTTTAAAATACAAATAGTTAAAATTATTATCATGTACATATAGTTTGTATGAATTTGACAGTGTACTGTGAGTACACAATTGCAGTTACAATTATGTTGATTCTCACTGAAGTTTTGTTTCTATACGGAAATAAACTGTAGAAGTTATTCCAACAAAAGACATTTTAGGCTCTTTCTGACCATGCGTGTGGGGGTTTGCGGATTCGCGGTTTTGGACTATTTTGCATGCGGTTTTTGGGATTACATTATATTTTATTTCGGTTTTGCAAATTCGTCCAAGCATGCGGATTCTCGAGTTCTGTTCCGTTTTTATCTGGATTTCATGCGTTTCAAATGTTCTGAAGCCCTGTAGCGTGAGAATTACGTTTCAATGTGTTTCTTTGCTTGACAGACCACGACACCAGTAATTATTTACTGCCATCCAGTTTCCAGTTAAGTGTCATTGTCTGAGAAAACCGATTCCTTTCAAATTGCTATCATTTATTACCTATAGGAATAGATTAAGAATGGTCGTATTTAAAGTTTGGTTCAGGCTTTTGCTCAAAAGTTTTTTTACGGAGGTCCGTTCTTAAAAGTGCGGCAGTTTATTTTCTTAATTTAGCCATTTTTAACAAGTTTATTCTTTCCTTTCTTGATTTCCAAAAACTCTTACTCGGATATTTTAAACGACTTCGCATGAGCAGCCTCCGACTCTTCAAGGTAGTCGGCTCTTTTCCCGTCAAATTTTGTCGGCCTTGGTTCTTCGTTTACTGTCTTTTTAACCACAAGCCATTCTTTAGTGCTTTCGTTTGAACGAAAATGCAGTACAGTCAGAAAGTTTGTCACGCTAGTTCAGCGATATATCGCTGGCGATATATCGGCTGAAACGAAATATCGGCACCTGAATTCCGCCGAAATATCGGTTGATCGTTTTGAGCGCTAAACGATATTTCAGTTGACTGGAACCGATATTTCGCTTTCCCAAACGATATTTCGGTTACCTCCAACCGATATTTCGCTTGAGTGTTTGTAACTGATATTTTTACAACCGAAATATTGGTTGCAGTCTACACATTGAAAGTGTACATTAAGTTTTTTTCTCGAGATGGATCTTTGTTGTTTAAATAAGTCCTGGCGTTAACTTAGAGCATCGCATTATGATCGTAGTGAAAACTCATTAGGCGTCAGGCAAAGACTTTTAATAACATTCTCATGCTGTGTCTTAAGAATTATAGATCGTATTTCATGTGTTTATTGCTAGAAATATAAAGCTAGAAGATGTTTGAAGTAAAGTTTTAGAAGCGAACTGACTTCATTGTTTATAATCATTTTATAATGTATGAAATATGGAAGAGTTTTGTTTTACGATCTTTGAAATATAGAAGTTTTTCCCGTTTAGTGACGTTCTTAAAGCGAAACTCAAAAGTCAATCTGACGTTTAGCGTTCGCCGTGAACTTGATGCACGCGATCGATTGAAATACAACAAGAAAACAGCCTTTGAAATCTAGCTCGATCTGGCTTTGCAAATTGCGAGAACTTTATTCGCTACAGGGCTAAATAACACTGAAAGTTCTAAAGATCTCTCAACCTTTTACAGTACTAGTACCATAGCGATTCAGTAGTTTTACTAACAGTGTTTGTATGTAAGGTTGTTTCATGCCCTGGTTCCCGTAGACTTGTTTCAATCAAGTGTCTCAAACATAACATTCTCACGTGCATGCTAATGAACCTTGATTTTTAGAACTGATAATACCGAAAGTTGGTGGGAAAGACGTGAATGAATGTTGTTTATAGATACAACTGTAGGATTATGATTTCAAGAGTTCGATTTAAACTTTTTGCGGCCTTTATCGTCTTATATACTAGCTGTATTACGTGAAGCTTCTTCAAGATTGCATATGTTCTACTTTACTTTATGGTAAGGTATAATCGTTACCACAAACAAATTAAAACCACGTAATGTTTGTAGGCATACGCAGTTTCTTTCGGAAATGCAAATTAACGGCTGCGTGTAAAAGTCAGTCAAGCCTGTAATGAGGTAAAAAGTTGAGTGTAGTTTGAGTGTATACACACAGACTACACTCAGACTACACCCAGATTCCACGCAAATTCTAAGCAGTACTGTATATATATGTAAAAGGCTAAGATTTGAAAATAAAAGGTTTCTCGATCAGCACAAAAAAGTTATATATCAAACATTAGACTAAACATGGAGATATGAAGTCTATCTTTCGCCGGTATCTTTCTTAATAATTTTGCCCTGATTAACCATCATGCCCCTTACATCGTGAAGTGGTCTAATAACACACGCGACTCTAGCGTAAAATGTTCCGATAATGTATTTTCCAATGGTAAAAGCACAAAACAACAGCATCGCGTCTGAATCCAAGCACACATGCAGGTAAATAAGCTTATTGATCGTATCAGATCGTCATTCACCTCGCAGTAAACATTCTTTTAAAATATTGAGAACACAAAGTAAAGTAATTCAAATCATAGATCAATAACAAACACACAGATTTCCAAAGAAACCCGGCCGGTACGAAAACATATGGGTCGATCATACATTGTACTGGCAGATCATGAATGAAAGCATTCGCAATAAACATGTACTAACAGTTCAACTGTCTTCCTAATGCGTACAACCCGTAAAATGGAGGGGAGTAAAGTGCGCACTGTCGGCCTCAGGTTTGTCAGTTGAATTACTGTTACTACGAGTTACCAACGTTAAATGAGGTTCGTTGAGTTTACTTTTCCTTACTAACTTTAGAAATGTAATGGTAGATCCAAGAAATGACGATCGAATAGTAGTGAATTAAAAAGTTTCTCGGCAATGAATCGTAGCACTAACGGTTTGAATAATCCTGTATCGAGAATAATGTACATGTATAGGCCATACGAGTTTATTGTCCCGCGATACAAGTTTATCGCATCGTGATACGAGTTTATCGTCTCGCGATACGAGTTTCTCATCTCGCGATACAAGTTTCTCGTCTCCGATACGACAAACTCGTATCGCAAGAGCCTGGTAAGTTACTTTTGAGCGGTACTGTAGCTGACAGCCGGCGAAACATATTTCGATTACCTTGCAAGAAACAAATTCATAAACTCATCAATAAAATTATGAGTTCTTACTAATCCACAGATATCTGTTAGAAATACACTTTCAGACAGAATTGTAAGGCCAAAAAAATATTATCTAGGATATTTGCATATTTAAAGTGCCACTATGATGTAAATGAAGTCCATTATTTCCCACATTTTTATACATGAAACTGATCATTAGTCTTAGATAAATCCAAATATGCAGAGGAAATCTAAAAAATTATGTGGTTGAACATCGACTAAAACTCGTTCTGACGTCATACAGTACCGGTCAGAAGTATCTTAACATGCGTGTGCGTGTAATTTGAGTGTAGTACACTCACAACTACACTCATCTGAGTGTAGTACACGCACCTACTTCACTGAGTGTAGTACACTCACACTGCGTGTAGTTTTCTTTTGTTATACAGTCCTTTGTTTGGTCTTTGTTCCATAAAGAAAAGAGCAATCAGTCTTTAGAAAGTTTGGTTCGATCACGGAACATTTACATAATCCGTAAAACCGATGCGGCGATACCGCCGATGTTATTGTTTACAATTTTAGCAGTGGAACTATTTTTCGCTACAGAAGTTCGTTAACTGTACGGATTGATTATTTTATAACAGATGTTTATTGTAGAACGCTATTACACAGTCAAGAAAACAACCATTTTACAATGTAAAACAGCAGCAAAACAGGTTTATTCCCATGGACTGTAATTAGAGCGTTACGGCTTCCGTACGGCTGTGGCTTGTCACACATTCTCAACACAAATTGACATAATATTGTCCAAATATATCTCCAAAACTAACATTTGAATAATGCTATCATAAATATGGTCTTTTTACTGCAAATAGTTCACAAAATGTTCGTGCTTCAACTTCAATCTAGACAAACCTAAAGGTGACAACTAATATATGCAAATTACTCGTCTGTCACCTCGGAACATTCTTTACGGTATTTTCGTTTCTATTTTAGTTTTTGAGCTTTAAAACTTGGATCTCAAATATTCAGCTGTAACTGACTGAAAATTATGACCAGAGAAAGATTTTCAGATGGTTTTAGAACGATTTATCAGATTGATAAAACAGAGATCGTTATCGTCGCGTCACCGGTCTTTACACAAGTTGTGACCGTTTTGTTCTGGTTCACGCCATTCTTTAAGCTGAGTTTCGATCGCCAATTGCCGGTCCATAAAGTAAAGTAGTTACTTAAACTCTCTTCTGTTTTCTTCCATGGGTTTCCCAAAGTTTTACAAGCGTAAACCACGATTACTCAATCGATTATTTACTTTGAAGGTCACAAGGTTCAAATGTTTCGGTCTTGTAATTGAGATGTTACGACGTAACATAACTTTAGCGTTTTGGTAAACTCCATTCACAGAGGTTAGTCCAAATAGGTCACTATTCTAAGATCGAACTATCATCGTCGAAACAACTCGTTCTGAGTTTTTTCACATGTAATTTTCTTTGTTTGCGAACACAATGGAGAGAAGTTAATGAGCTTCGGAAGTGCGTGTAGTTACTACACTCGTTCGCGTGGACTCAACGCACCTGAGTGTAATACACTCAACTGAGTGTACTACACTCAACATGCACACGCAGTTTACACTCAGAATACACGCAAAAAATGTTAAGATACTTCTGACCGGTACTGTAGGCTCAAGTTTGAGCTCCGATTCGAACCTGTCTTTTCCCTGAAATTACTAAAAAAGTGGCTCCAAGTCTTCGCAATATAGTTATTTACCATGTAGTTTAGAACAATTGCCATCGGAAGATGAATTTGATGTCAAAAAAGCCACCAAGATTAGTCCGCTAAATATGACTAAACATGTCACCCAGTGAAGCAGATGAAGCCCGGAGATGAAGCCTGTCTTCTGGATAGATTTCTTGACATGACTCAAATGAATATGATGGTAAGTGTTATATACAATTTATCTAGTTATAGTTTGTATTGAGGAAGTATTAAAACTCGCCAGTTTATTGTTGAACCAAATATTATTTGTCTTTCAGAATTAATACAACTGGTCCCTGTGAATCAGCGCTGCGACTTCACTGATGGAAGACTTGAAATATAATTTGAATTGCTTATATATTTTCGCTATTGAGATATTTATCCTGCACTAGATTATCTAGCTACTCAAACGTTTTGCTTGTGTTTGTAAATGTTTTGGTTTCATTGTTTTATAGGAATAATCCACAGCGAATATTCAACTATTCCGTTTATTATAAAACCCCAGGAGTTATTTATTACAAAAGGTCATGCTTAGAAGTATGTTAACATCGTTTTGCATGGAGTCTGCGTGGAGTCTGCGTGGAGTCTGAGTGTAAACTGAATGTAATCTGAGTGTAGTCTGAGTGTAGTTTGAGTGTAGTTTCGCCTTTGTTATACAGTCTTTTGTTTACGTTACACGCAGGCTGAGTGTAGTTTGAGTGTAGTGCAAATAAATTGAATCCAACGGCGATCAAACTGTTGGATGCGAACGCCAAACGTCAAAACTGTACACGTGATCATGGTTTCGCTGCATTTGCTCTCTATCCTTTCGTGTTTAGACGTAAACGAGGTCAGGGACAACCCTGTTTAAATAAAAGGTTTATTCATTCATTTTCTCGTTCTTAAAAACATAAGTATTCATTTGGAAGTTTTCCCGTTTATTTGACGTTTTCAAAGCGAAACTCAAAAGTCAATCCTAACGTTTGGCGTTCGCCGTAAACGTGTTGCTTAAACTCTCTAATGTTCGTAATATACGTGTAATTATATCAAGAATCGTGGTTCAAAACCAAAATAATTATAAGCCCGATACAATGAGTCTCTCAAAAATAAATACTGTAAATGATTAGGAACATTTTATAGTCCAGTGCGATCGAAGCGAGCGTGACATTGAACATGAAGTCGAAGCAGGCAAACAACAAACATACCAACGTATGACATATATTTGGGTCTATAGTTTATGTACATGCACGAAACTTAGCTCTTTTTTAGCTTAAACAGCAAGGGGAAGTTTTATAGTATTTTGACTTGTGTTAAATTATATCTAAATTGATTTTTTTTACAAGAAATCGAACAACCGACGAACGAAGCGTCCTTGCACTTCGTCTCACAACATGACAACAGCAGTTGATGATCGTAAACAAACTTGTTGAATCATTGTTTCTAAAGCTTACTGTAGGAGAAAATACTCACATTATGACAACATGATATGATAAATGTGATTTATACAGTACCGCCTAAAATTATTGCAACAGCTAAGAACCGCAATTGCGCTGCAAAAAGACTTCTTTAAGAGAACCGCAATTTGCGACCTTTTGCGGTTTTCTGTTGCGCCTTGGTCATTATTCATAAAAACCGCAATTTGCGTTTCACGGCAAAAGACAATAGAACGCAATAATATGCAAAATTAATTGATTCACCCGCAAAGATAATATATTCGTTCGAGTTGAAGCTCATATGTGCAAGGATCCCACAACAAATCAGTCGATTATTCGATAAGATGAAAGCACTTTATGACGTTTTATCTGCTTTGACGAAAAATTACGATCAGTATGTCGTTCGCTGAAACGCGAAGTGATGACAAGTTTATGAAAATTATTCACTGACAGCCGCTCTGATCGGTCATTAGACTTGGAATTCATGTCTTAAGACATCTTAAAATTATACCTTGAGAGGAACTAAAGTTAGGAGTATGAAGATATCGCACTTTCTCAAGTTCGTGACCGGTTTGATATGGTTCACGCTGCACGCGTGGCTGGTGTCACACAACACCAAAACAAACTAACAAGTAAACTCCGAAACAAGTGTTTGAGAAATGTTCAGATTCATCCAGATTCCAAATACAGTCAACTCTCCGCTAACGGACACTCTCGTAAGCGGACAGCTCTACTTACGGACACCTTTTCAAATCCCCGTTTTACCTCCCAGTCAAACTCTGTATTTACACATTCCCGTAAGCGGACACTCCCTCGTAAGCGGACGCGGACACTTTTGAAAATGAAAATTGGATTTTTCTTTTGTTTACACTCTCTCGTAAGCGGACACACCATATAATAATGGACTTTCGGCAATGGAATTTGTCTTTAATTTGCAATAAATCAACAAAAATATGACCTTTTACAGAGCAACAGAACAGTGGGGATCGATTTTGTCAAATCTCCATTTGTCCGCGGGGAAGCAAGGTGTACGGTTCAGTTGCTATTTTTCTCTACCGATTAAAACGTAATTAACTCTCCCGTAAACGGGCATTCACCCTATTTTTCTTTGGTGTCCGCTTACGGGAATAGTTCTCATAAGCGGACAGCTCTACTAACGGACACTTTTTTCAATTGCCGAGGGTGTCCGCTTACGAGAGAGTTGACTGTAAATGTATTTCATTTGGTAATAAAGGCTTTTGAGCAAAAGATTTAGGATCAAACAAGTCGTTTATGTGAATAATAATCTTCTCAAGAACTCACTTCGTATCGTAAACAAACATTTCACACCTTCAGCTTGGTTATGTTTGATAGTTTGATGTGTCGTTCTCTGGTCGTTTTGATTTACCAAATGAGCAAAAGTAACCGTATCTAATGTAAACGGCTAGAGCACAATCAGGGTGGCAAAGTTGAAAGAGGACATGTTATGATCAGATAAATCTAATTAGAAGATATTTGTTGAAGTTTTGTTACTATTACCAACAAATCATCTATGCCTAATGGTACATAGCAAAAAATTCCCACCATAATGCTGATTCTAAAATTCTGAGGCTCAGAAAAGTGATAAAAATGCCAAATTTCAGCGTTATGCAGGGTCACTTGAGATTTCTTACTTTTATTGTCTATGTTATAACTGGATTATTATATGTTTGCTCCTGGGAAAAACTATATTTAAACAGCTTAAGGTATGGAAAGCATAAAATAGGGTGATGTAATATGTAATATTTCATAACAGGGGACACAAATTTCTTAAGGTTATGTATGTTATGCAAATTGGAAATAGTGAAGACCTGTGCAGAAATGATGCAGTTTTATAACAGCAGGCAGTTCATTTTCCTTTGCCAGTTCATTTTTGTGTACCTTTTGAGCTCCACATAATGTTCAGCAATGTTTCCTCTGTAATGTATTAGGATTTGAGTTGGCAGAGAATTTGAAAGCCAAGGAATTAGATTTGGCAAAAATCCTGTAGTGTCCGTACCCCCATGTGGTTCTCAAGAACTACTTGTCTAAACATGTAACAGCTCAAGCTACTATTGGTAGTAGGTATGCTTAGTAAGGTGGTGTGACTATATTCAGATTTTGTTTTTTGCCTGTCTGGAAATTAGCAATTGAATGCCAATTTGTAGTGTCCGTACCCCCTTGTAGTGTCTGTACCCTCTATATACCACAGTACTCTTTTCAGCCTTAGATTAAAATTTAACCAAATATTCATTTCAGTTGACTAAAAATACCTAGTCATACATTTTAATATGACAACTTTATTAACTGTCACTCATTATTTGGCAGTTCTGAATGAAACAGCAAAATTTGTAAATAACAACTTTATCACTCCAGATATTGAAAATTATTCAAACTTCAAAATCTTATAATATTACATGTCTAAAAATGTTTTTCAAAAACAGATAAGGGATTTTTCTAACAAAAGTTTCAGACACATTAACTGTTTTGAACTAATTTGCATCTTAAAAGCTTGATATCCACAATTCCCTATTTTGCCTGGTTACCAAGCCAATAGGCTTTCTTTCATGACAGACTAGTTTTGACTGCCTGTGCTTCATTTCTCTGAAGAATGGAATCTCTAGGGAAAAGAAAGAAAAGAAAAGGAGAAGAAAATGTTCTTCCAAACACAACAAAAAAGAAAAGATACCGAGCAAATGTCAAAGAAGATCATGTTCGATATGAGGAGCAGAAGAGAAAGGACAGGGAGAGAAAAAGGAAAAAGAGAGCTGAAGAAAAGGCCAAGTTAGAAAGAAAAAGTACAAAATTCAAACAAGAAGTAAGAAGAAAGAAGATGTTGGAGATGAGGAGGTATAGAGCACAGAAAAAGGAGAAAGAGCAACAGCTGTTGCCTCATGAGGAAGCAAGAAAATCTGCAGCCAAAAAAAGAGAAGCAATCAAAAGAAAGGCACAGAAAGCTAAACTCTCAAGAGACAACAAAATAGCGAATAAAAAGCAGGCGGTGCTGAGGGCGCAGAAGTGGAGACTCAAAGTGAAGATATCTGCTGGACCAACACCTACAGGTACACCTACTTCAACAGAAAACCCATTTGCTTCCAAATCTTCTCAGAAAAGAGCAATTAAAAAAGCAAAGGCTGCACTTCCAATCACACCGAAGCGAAAGACCAGAGTTTTAAAAAAGCTAGCAAACTCCCAAACAACATCAGGATGGCAACTCTCCGAGAAGTAAAAAAACTTTGGAATATGAAAACAATACATTGCAGTCTTTGCACAAGCACATACATCAGTTGAAGCCAAAAGGTAGTACACAAGGAAACAAAAAAATTGTCTACAATGCTCTTCTTCAAGTGGCAGCTCGCATAAAAGTGAAGTACGGTTCGAAAGGAAAGCTGAAGAAGCAGCTCAGTGTGAAGAAACTGACAGCAAAAAACAAATTTTGGGAGATCAAGGCAAGAAAAAAAAGGAAAGATAAGATTTCTGAGGTGGTCAAGAAAGAAGTAGAAGATTTTTATCTTAGAGGAGATATCAGCAAAGAGCTCCCAAGCAAGAAAGATGTTTGCAAGATAAAAGACATAGATGGAAAAGTCAGTGTGGTACAAAAACATTTGATGACAATGACTTTGCATGAAACCTTCAAGCTTTTCAAACAAGAGAATCCAGACAAAAAGATTGGTTTTACAACATTTCGCAAGTTCAAGCCCTTGCAAGTGAAATGGGTATCAGAAACAAATAGAAGATCATGTCTATGTAAACCATGTTGTAATGTAGCCCTGAAGGTCGAAGCCCTTAAAAAGTTTATTCAGAAGCAAACACCAAACCCTTTTTCCATAAGCAAGGATCAATTGCTCCTTTTCAAAAGGAGTAAAAAGGAAATAGCAGATGCAACGCTATGCCCTTATGATAAGGAGACTGAAACTCCGAAAGCCAGGTGCTTGGACAGATCATGTGACCAGTGTGGTACACACCAGGTAATTGGCCAGTATGAGGATATTCTTAGACAGGTGGAGGACGAAAAGATAGCCTGGTATTGCTGGGAGTACGTCACAATACAAAAGAATGGAAAACCAAAGCGGGTAACATCTTGCGTAGCAAAGGAAACATCTGCCAAGACTTTCCTTCAGATGTATAAAGATGACTTGAAGAAGTTACCAAGCCACCTTTTCAGGGCAAATTGGCAGCATTTGTAAATGTCAACTTGCAAGAAGCACTTACAACCTAATGAAGTGATGATGGTGATGGACTATAGTGAAAATTATAGCTGTCGCTATCAGCATGAAGTCCAGAGTGCATTCTTTGAACCGACTCAAGTTACTCTCCACCCAATGATGCTGTACTACAGAAGGACCATCGAGGGAGAAGAGGCCTTGATAAAGAGTTCGATTATTGGTGTGAGCAATGATAGCAAGCATGATTCTCATGGGGTAAAGCTTTTTGAAGAGCATGCACTTGATTTTGCAAAGAGAGAAATACCTTCACTAAAGGATGTGCATCAGTGGACCGATGGGGCAGCAAGTCAATACAAAGGCTGAACAAGCTTTGCTGACATCTCATCACACAAACTTGGACTTACCAGGAACGTTTTTGAAACAAGTCATGGCAAAAGTGTCTGTGATGGACTGGGTGCTGTTGTTAAAAATGTTTGTTCCCGAGCGGTCCTCAGTGAGAAAGCTGTAATAAGTGATGCAAAGTCTTTGTTTAGTTACTGCAAGGCTAAACTTGAGCATGACCTGAAACCATCTGGCGCTTGTGAATACTCAGAAAGACACTTTGTCTTTGTTGATAAGGAGGAAGTGGTTAGAGACAGACCAGAAGCAGAAGCCAAGACATTGAAAGGCACCCAGCAATTACATTCTGCCAAGAATATGGGAAAACCAAGAAATCTTTTGGTACGTAAGTTGGCCTGTTATTGCCAGAATTGCTTCCATGGAGACAGTGAAGCCTGTCTTAACAAGGAACATGTAGAAATGTGGTCAAAGAAAGTACTACAGTGGAAAAAGGTTAATGGAAGTTCAACCGATGATGAAGAAACAGAACCAGAGCCTCAAGATGGTGTAAACGAAGTCCCACAAGACAACTTGAAGATTGCAGATCCTGCTGAGGGTGATTTCGTCTGTGTCTACCTTGTTGATAACTTTGGCAAAAAGAAAGAGTTTGTGGCTCAAATTTTAGAGATGGATGATGCTAATCTACTTGCACAGTTGCAGTTTGAGTAGTGAACACGACGCAGTAGATCGACATCGCTCTCAATCAACATTGAAAGGGGGAGGGGGGGACGGAAACCCAAATTAGTGCGCGCAAAAAAGTGTCCGAATTTCTCAAAGTGTGTCAAGCTATTTTGCAAACGATTGTCTGAGAGCTATAATATGTGAATTATATGCCAAAATGAAGGAGCGCACCTGGTGGTCAACGTAATCTCGATCTAAGCTCTTCATCTAGTGTAATAATCTCCAAATCATGTTTGTATTGGTATCTACAAGCCAGTAGGTGTGTTTTTGAAGCAATGGCAATACATTAAAAAAATCATCAAAATAGTCACTTATGCAGTTTTCATGGGCAACCCTTCAAGTGATTACTACGTGAAATGCGGGATCCCTGTGGTACATTGCCATACTTTCCTATGCCGAAATAGATTGTGGGAACGTTTCCTTTCATCAGAGCGACGCTCTACCATGTCATTAATAAAGAAAGATAAACATAATTCTTATATCTGCTTGGTAGAGCGTTGAGCGTTTGAGTGACTTATTGCCAAAGATAACAAAACATCCACATCTATGTAGTAATGCAATGAGCCTTAAAATTGTACACGATTTGATTATCTATGACAACAACACAAGCACTGTATGTAGTATGTTAGTAGGCGACTTAACAAACGCGTAAAGAACTGCTTTCAAAACAGTTACGTATTTCAGTGTGACACAATACACAGTGATTACGTGAAATGCGGGATCCCTGTGGTGCTCGATCATGACAGTGCGAATGACATTGAACAGTATCGGTCTATGATAAACATCGACATTAGACTTGTCACAAGTCGACCACACTTTTTATTCTGATAGCGAGCGACGAAGTCGCGAGAATCTTTTTTCTCCTGATAGCGAGCGACGAAGTCGCGAGAATTAGCGGTATTATCGAGGAGCTTGAAACGAATGTATTTATATTGTTCAATCGAGTCACTTATAACCAAGTCGCAACGCTCTACACTCTACACCTATCAAAGGTTTCAATGATCTAAGCTTATCATCTAGTCTATTTATACGTTTGTATGATGTATGTACATAGAAAGTTAATACGTAGTTGAACGGTTTACACTCGGAGAGTAATAATATTTAGAACAAGATGTGATGGTGTGTGCATGACGTTCGCAATTTCCAAACATTTACGTATTTCTGTGACATAATATTGCAAATAATTGCGTTTTCCTGGTCGAATAATGATTGTTCTGGACGTTAGGGTGAGGTAAGCCAATCTTTTGCAATGTTTACATGAGTTATCAGATCGTTATCGCATTCCAATCCGACGTACTCAAAGCTACTGCACCCCACCCCTCATTTGGACAATATTTGCTGTTAGGGAGGGGTGGGTCTGAAATACGAAAATCGTACATTCTGACACAGGCTTACGTTTAAACTTTGTAGTGCGCCCCACTTATTAAACCTAACTATTAATTACATGTTATACCTCAGCTTCCTGGGGTGTAACCCTTTTCCTTGCACAAATAAGCCCAATAATACGTCTCAGACAGTCGTTTGCAAAATAGTTGACACAAATAGTTTTTTTTATACCTATATTTCAGAAATGTGACGCTGCGCCTGAAATATTTCTCATAGAACTCCAAACCCCCCTCCCCCCACTACAATGTTGAGTAGTGAACACGACGCAGTAGATCGACATCGCTCTCAATCAACATTGAAAGGGGGAGGGGGGGACGGAAACCCAAATTAGTGCGCGCAAAAAAGTCTCTGAATTTCTCAAAGTGTGTCAAGCTATTTTGCAAACGATTGTAGTATTCTTCAATTTATATAAAAACTACAAACAGTCCTGGGTTGGATCTTTCATGATCATTTCTCGTGAACCCAATATTAGTCCTAGGTTTGGTATTAAAGCTGTTGCTCACATATAAGACAGTGGTAGATATTTTAAATTACTCTTTCAGTTTTGTTAAGTTTGTTTCAGTTGCTATTGCTTTCAAGAATTTCATTTAAAATCATAAATAGAAAACATATTTTCTATTAAATTACAAGAAAACCACTGTAACTTAAACATTATACTGCAAGAAGTGTTGATGTAGTGTCCGTACCCCCTCCCTGGACGATTGGGTCAAGTGTGTTTAATTGAAATTCTTGTCTTCATGATAAACTAGATAAGATACTTAATGATTTCATAAGTCATAACCAACAGTCTATGCAAATTATGAATAGCTTACAGGCATGGACAAAAGCCCTTGTATGCCAAAACAAAGATACTTTCTGTAGGCTATAGTGTTTGTGTTTCAACCAATAATGGTATATAATGTATGCAGATAATGTTATTATGACTTTGTTTCTGTTTACCATGTTAATCATTGTTGATTTAACATCTACTGTGTATAGAGTTTGAGATTAAACAAGTTTTTGATGATATTAATTTATGCTTGTCACTTTTTTTAATTATTTCAAAATTCATATTTTCAAAATGTAGTGTCCGTACCCCCTAATACTTTGCTCAATATATGGTGCTGTATCTCAAAAACTAAGTGCTGTTGTGCAAAGATATTTCATAACATTATCCACTGTACCCTAGTCTCTCAAAAACTGCATAAGAGATAATAAGAGATAAACAAACTTGATTTTAGGGTCAGAGTGGACCCAACTTTGCCACCCTGATTGTGCTCTAGCCGAAAAGTTATTTTTGAAATACATTTTGACCATGAATGAAATATGCTCTTAGTATACACTTGATCTGTAAAAGATCTAGTCAGTCAAAGTATAATCATGCCGTATAATATACAACGAAAATATGATGATAAAAGGTCGATACTGCGTAGAAAATTTGTAAACGATGACATGATACATCCCAAAAGAGTGAAGATGCAACACAAATCGGAAAACATCGGAACTGATTGGAACTCACTTGAGCCACTGTTGTTCGCGTTGGTTGTTTATCGGCTATGTTTTGATGCTTCGCCATGCTGATGGGGGTATCTTCGTTTTTTATAAAGTATACAGATCATTTGATTACGCGGCTAGATTATAGAATACCAGTCCACAAAAAAATTGCTTGATATGACTGCCACCGTAGTCCCGCGGTCCACACTAATATATACGACTGACCCGTGGTTCACACTAATATATACGACTGACCCGTGGTTCACACTAATATATACGACTGACCCGTGGTTCACACTAATATATACGACTGATCCGTGGTTCACACTAATATATACGACTGACCCGTGGTTCACACTAATATATACGACTGACCCGTGGTTCACACTAATATATACGACTGACCCGTGGTTCACACTAATATATACGACTGACACTGTGTTCCTGAGGTCCCAGTCCCCCGGTCCACACTACAGAAATATATATGACTGCCACCGCGGTCCCGTAGTCCCGCGGTCCACGCTAATATATACGACTGACACTCCTGAGGTCCCAGTCCCCCGGTCCACACTACAGAAATATATATGACTGCCACCGCGGTCCCGTATTCCCGCGGTCCACACTAATATACAATAAACGATTGCCACCATGTTCCCGCGGTCCACACTAGCACACATAGAATACCGTTGGGATAAATAATAACATGCACCACGCAATACATGTACAATACAATATGTATGCAATGTGCCGTATCACGGCAGTCTGCTGAACAGATCAACCAAACAAAGTGCGTTCTGTTTTGAATAATGCACTCGGCTCCGATGACTTTATTGTAGTATTGTAATCTTTTCATCTGGACAACCTTTTTGAGAATGACTGTATACACCTATTTAAAAAAAGGTTGTCGAAGACATCAGTCCATAGGCGACAGGTTATAGGTCGTTCCAAGACCGAACTGCATTATGGTAACAGCTTGAATAGCCAAAGATAGCACTTCCTGTATGAAAAGCTGTATGATATCGTAACTAATTGAATTCAAACAGGACAAGACAAATTTTGAATCGAATTTTCTCTGGCATCCACGACATTCAATGTTACCATAATGCAGTTCGGTCTTGGAACGGCCTATAACCTATCGCCCATGGACTGATGTCTTTGACACCCCGGCTTTTTTTAAATAGGTGTATATAATAATCGATGGTCGGGATAAAAATATAATGATTTAATTTTTACGTTCCTGAGCCATCAGTGTGACGGAGACGTGACTTGTAACGCTACAATTTGTAAATATACAATTTTCCGCGAAATTTGTATATTGTATATTATTATTATTATGTAAATGTAAAAACAAAAGTAGTCTTTTAATTATATAGCGCAATTACTATGCGGATAGTCCGATTTCGAATGTCAAGACAGAACGCGCTTTGTTTAAGTTGATCTGTTCTTTTCTCAGTTATTAAAAAAAAAAATTATCCAGTCATTTTAATAAAGAAGCATAATCAGGTCATTTTGACTGACTTGATCAGTTTTACAGATCAAGTGTATACTAGGAGCATATTTCATTCATGGTCCTTTGCTGTTTATCAAAATAATAATAATCGGTACCCACGACCCACGACATGGTACCCACGACCCACGACCCACGACAGTTAGTTACTCCCGTGGAAATTATATAAAGACTGTCCAAAAACCTGAACAGTTATTTACGGGAAAACACTGGACACATTGCTTGAAAGCTGTGCTTGATTACTGATGCAGAAAAGCACAAATTCATTGTTAATAGTCTTTACCTCACTCGTAAACATCACACATCGAGAACGAGATAACGTACGTAGCTTGTACGTTGCAATCGATAAGAAGTCGATTATTGACGAGAGTTGACAAAATTGACAAAATATAGTCGAACAAAATGCCAGTCAAGTCGAGAATAGAACAAAAATACATCTGGTATCATCAGGAAAAGGTTTTCTAGTCTTCACTCGTCTTCGCTCTCGTTCGAGTAATTCGACTCACTACAATCGGATTTTCCGAACGAATCCGAGTCAACCCGAAAATCTTACTTACAGACATACTTACTTACACACTCGATGGCATAGTAGCTACGCCTTCCCAGAAGGCAGTAGCTACAAAAATGTTAACATACTTCTAAGCAGTACTGTACGTAACGCATTCACTTCGGAACAAATTTTAAAATAAATAAAATGAAACCTCCAAGTTATTACTCTAATTCTGTAGTTGATGTTTTTAAACATATTAAAATATGTGCTATTTTGATCAAATCGGATATAAAGATTATATCAACATTTGTAAAATCGAAACATATTAAACAAATGACCATACCGTCCTCTCAGTCGTTTAGTTTTTCACACGATAATATTACTAATATATTGTATTCTCGATGCCTTGAATAAGATGTCCTAAAGATTTGGCCGGATTTGGTTTAATAACTTCAGACAAAACCCATGCTTGCAGGGATATCTTCGAGAGATGTCTAGTGATCGTGCATGTCTTTGATATCGATGACTTATTCCGGCTAGAGGCAATTATTTCATAAATACACTAGCATTAAAAGATTATTTCTTGTCCTTCACTTGCAACCAGGTATTTAATTTCGAAATTTTCTAAGAAATCATCCTGAGTAATGAAGACAAGGTTCAATCGCCACTTCACACGGTGGCTCAATGTTGTATATTAATTCACAGTGAAACCAAAATGAAAGGTGTGTTACTATCCTATGCATTTAAAAGTTGCCAAAATGTTCTTGTAATCGAAGCAAAACCTGCTGTTATTGTGCAGAAATCAGTAAGCTGAAGTACCAAAGCATTTGAATATTGTTGAGCCTATGACGTCACTTCCTCTAGTCTAAAAGCGGCTCGCAATCGTTAATGGCGGACGCTAAATTGCGAACTTTAGTGGCTAAAAATTATATCTTCCCGGTCTCAGATGAGAATACGGTTTGGCCAGGTAATGTAATAGCACTTCTACTTTTGTAAGTGCGATTTATAGAACTTTTTCAAATTACATCGTAGTGGCACTTTAAGGCTTTATTACTATTATTATTATTATTAAAAAGGATATAAAAGCTAATTTCTGATGAGATTGCTTTGAGCTAGGAGCTGGTGGTCACATTACATATTTTTATCGAAATATCTACTGGATTGAGTTTGATTGTTTTCGATTAGTTCGATGAATTTCGATTGTTTCGGCAATCGAACTCACACATTTAGTTAGTAGTTCGATTGCATTCGATTGGCAAACGTTCGATTGACTACGCCGAGAAAACATCGGGCGGATCGACCAAACATCGGGCGGATCGACCAAACATCGGGCGGATCGACCAAACATCGGGCGGATCGACCAAAACATCGGGCGGATCGACCAAACATCGGGCGGATCGACCAAACATCGGGCGGATCGACCAAACATCGGGCGGATCGACCAAACATCGGGCGGATCGACCAAACATCGGGCGGATCGACCAAACATCAGGCGGATCGACCAAACATCGGGCGGATCAACTTCGAGCGGATCGACTTTCGGGCGGAACGGGAATCGGGAATCGGGATAAAATCCAACCGGAAGTTGAGTTTCGCCATACACTTACTGTAAATCTGCTAGAATCTTAGGTGAAAATATCAGTCGTTTGCATGCCTTAGTTAGACTCTAAGAAAGATTTACTCGACTAATGGTGAGTGTTTAAGACATAATGCGCCTTTGTGAGCCAATATTTGAGTGTCAGGACAAAAAGAACACAATTATAGATGGTCTTGTTTTGACTGAGTAATGACTGGAGATTCGCCCGCCATGACACACCGGGACACTGAAACTTGCCTAGAATAATTTTATTTCCCTTGAATATTCCTGATGAACTATAACTTTATATTTAGATGAGGATTTGTGCATTACAAACTGCAGTCACAGTACTTATCAACTCATAAACTGCCGTAATAAAAGCAAATGTAACTGATTGCCATGTCTGTCTTTTAATACTTGTCTTCCTCCGTTCGTCCTTCACCATTGATAGCAAATATTGACACTAGAAGAGAGTGGATTACAGTCAAAGGACATGAAGCGTGCCCCTCTATACTGCAATATTCAATTCATTATTGGATTTTTGGTCGTTTCAATCTTCTGTTTACGAAAACAAAATTTAACTCATATCACGAATTCTGACTGCACTCCGGGATTCAACCAAGTGAAGTGCCATCGTATATTTTTGCATGGTGATGTTAAAGAAAATGTGGTGTAGAGTCATAAAACACAAATTTTAACGATATGTACATGTGCATGATATACGCTGCCATCTGTCGGTGCGAGTACATGGAATCAATGTATAAACAATGTTTACGTGAATTTAGCATAACTTTCTCTTCCCAGTAAACTGCGACATACTTGAGCTTTCTTTTCATAGCTTTCGAGATATACACGTGATAGAGACTCTGATTCTTGAATAGTGGTTTGACATTCTTCCATGTTAAAATGTTTTGACTTCGCGATCATCTCTTGTCAATTTCAGGCGTGGGAACGGTCCACTCTGATTGGTTGATTTGGGTTTAATGGCACTGATGGTATTCCTGTGTAGTTTCTATATATGGAGTTAGAGTTCGTGATTTGAATTTACAGTATTTTTGTTTACATTAACGGAAGATTGAACTGACGAGAACGACAAATAATGAATTTTAAGTCCAATAATGAATTTAATATTGCAGTCTAGGGAGGCACGCTTCATGTCCTTTGACTGTAAACTGGTCTCAGAAAAGACCCAACAAACTGGGGGAAAATGGCAGCCTCGTCAAGATTCACGAATATGTTCTGCACATTTTGTCGATGGGAAACCAATTAACCGAAATAAATCCTCAGTATTCCTTCAATAGTTTCTTCGTCTCGTCTCCTCTACAACAACAAAATGCACAAATCCTCATCTAAAGATAAAATTATAGTTTATCAGGAAATATTCAAGTGAATTTGAAACTATTAGGCAAGTTTCAGTGCCCTGGTGTGTCATTACTCAGTCAAAACAAGACCTTCTATAATCGTGTTCTTTTTGTCCTGACACTCAAATATTGGCTCACAAAGGCGCATTATGTCTTAAACACTCACCATTAGTCGAGTAAATCTTTCTTAGAGTTTAACTAAGGCATAGACCTTTTCACGGATAGACCGGAAGTAGCTGAACGGAGTGCATTCTGGTCTAGCTTCGGCACAAACACAACAATCCAGGCGCCATATGGGCTGCAATAATGACACGAAATACTCCTGACATGTGGCATAATGACCCATCTAAGATTAGTAAAATATAGTAATCTCTAGTAACTACATTATACGGTCTATCACGTATAATTTTCATTTTATGCTATTCAAATTGCCGTTATACACAAAGAAACGAAGAAAAATAACGAAACGAACCTTTCTCGATATCTCGTGTTATTATTGCAGCCCATCACGGTACACCGAGGCATGATGATGTGAGTTTGTTTATGTTCTTCCGGAGTTCTTCGATCCAAAATGGCGTTCAGATTGTTGTGTTTGTGCCGAATATAGTCCACAATGCATTGCGTTCGGCCACTTCCGGTCTTTCCATGAAAAGGCCTATGCAAACGACTGATATGTTCACCTAAGATTCTAGCAGATTTACAGTAAATGTATGGCGAAACTCAACTTCCGGTTGGATTTTATCCCGATTCGGTTCCAGGAATCACGGTAATCCTTAAACTCTGACTTGGCTTATTCAAAGACAAAATAGCATTGGAAGATTAGAGTAACGTTTGTTTTTCAAAGAATTTAAAACAAGAACTGACATCGGGTGAGTGAACTATTGAACTGAGAAGTGAGGCAAAATACTCGTGCCAAGCGAGTCGTGTCACGTTGCACGAATCGACTTCACGAACGTTGGAACCACGAAATTCAACTGTTCAATCGCTCAAAATACTCAGCAAATATCTGGAAATGCTATTGCTGACTTTTCAGAATCATTTGGCTTTTCGCACAAGTTTTAAAAGATGATTTTTGCACAACGCATGGCATGACATTCAGCACCCGAATCCCGAGGCGAAGTAGAGGGTTATTCAGTTGGTATAAATTATTCGTACAAATATCGATGATAACAGCAATAAATGTCAATTGAAAAACATTATTTTATACATATACATTACAAAATAACAATTGTCAAACCTTTGTAAAGCATTTACAGCTTTTAGAGACTCCCATTCATCGACCAAACGGCAAACACGCTCTTCCACACAGCAACCAAACAAACCTTCCCACCTGATACGCCCGCGTTATTACGATCCAGTGGCAACACCACAGGCAACCCAACTGCGCTTTTGTCATTTCTTTGTGGGAGGTCCATTCAGCTAAGGGAACTAAAGAAATGTTTTTAAACCACAGTAAGCAGGTGAATACATTCTGCCTGTTTCGATTTTTCTTTTAAAGACCAGTGATATAGCCTGAGTAGCAGGCGGTTTGTGTTTCTTTTGGGGGGGGGAGGGTAGGAGATTTAATTTCTTGAGGGGTGAAAGTAGGAGAGAAAGGAAAGGCCGTCAGGATGTGACAAACATCGTAAATGTTCCTTGTTGAGAATTACGAGAATTACCGCTAAAATATAGACACATGTCCAAACAAATACAAATTAAATGTTATTTTAGTGACGGGTTACCTGTGTCTATTTGTTGTTATTATAAATATTAATATTTTTTGTTTATATTTTAAGATAGCCGGCATTATTATCGCCATCTTTTGCATGACAATCAATGCTTCACAAAGGCTTCACATGACGTCTTTTTGCCGTTAACTAGCTATCCCTGGGGAGTGCAAAACCATTCGCAGTTAGCTACCAATGCATTGTCACGTCTAAACCTAAAAGGCTTTCAATTTCTTTAGAGATATCAGAATATCTATCCAACATCAGTTCCAGACAAATTGCATCCACAAAATTCTCCTAATTAATTTTTCCTCACTATTATATAGTTTTCGTGCCGAGCAATTTAACATGTAGTTATGGTGATAGCAAACAAAGGCAAGCATTTCATAAATCATTTACGTAATCTCTGCGATGTTCCAAAACAGTTTGTCATTCTAGTCATTATTGCTGTACCAAGTCAAGGCCAACCGCAACGCAATATATTGATGTAAGTACTACAATATTGAAATGTTTAATACTTGGTATGTATCGGTCATTCTGATACAAATGTTCTGCCTGATCGATCAACTTTAGCTAATAGAATACCACGACCGATTATGCAAGAAAAATTATAGAGAATTACATATTTACTTAGATAATATTAGTTAAGTAGTTGTCCGGGACATCGATGTCGGGTGTTCAGTTCCTGTAGATAAGAATCCCGTAAGAATCTCTCATGTTCAAAGATTCAAAATAAGCATTACAGCTAGCCGTATAGTCCACAATCAGTCTAACACGACTGAACAACTTTAAGTTTTATTATAGAAAAGACTTGGGAATTGAAATGCAAATGAATGCAGAACTGTTTGTCCTACGCATAGCATATTAACGTTGAGTAGATTAAGAAGTCATAAAACTACTAAACGACGATGGCCGCGGTAATGAGTCACCTTGCCACAGTAGCTCCTACTTGAGAGACAACTGATTACTGAAGTTCAACTCGACTGGTTGTTGTTGGCACTTCATGTAAAACACGGTCTTCTGCAAACTGCAGCCCGGCAGTTCTACAGTCCTCTCTACTAAGCAAATATGGACATCTTACAGGTTAATTTGCGCGAGCTAAACGACAAACCCGCTACAAGACTTCCAAAAGCGATTGGCTGAAACTCAAAATTGCCTCAGCCATGTTTGCAGATGTTAAGACAAATTGCTCAATAAGATCGCATATTTTGATTCCTTGTGTTAACGGAAATAACTTTAGAAAATTGAGCTGAGTTTTCAAAACAATTACCTTCTGAAAATCGATTAGTTTTTTCTTCATGTATAAAGGGTGGCATCACATGTAGAATGTATTATTATTATTATTATTGTTGTTGTTGTCAAGCGATAATATGTTTTGCAGGTAAGAGAGATGAATTTAAATACTGCTTACTTTTGTTCTTTCAAGATTAACGATTCCTGGAATCCATATCCTAAATAATTTCAATTTTGTGTTCTAATGTAATTTAAATATGCTGTTGTTGTTTGTTTTTGTTGTTTGCTATGGTTTCGATCAGCCTCTGGTGGTATGCCGTAGCGCCTTGCATCAGCGTATTTTTTCGGTTTTCCTGATTACCTTAAAACACAAGATATTTTGTTATGTTACTCCTTGAACTTGTTTGTTATATTCCATACTTTTATATTTCGTACTAAAAAGCAAATAGACTTTTGCATGTGCGTTTTCAGAAATTAAATATTATGAATATTACTATTATTACTAGCGATCTTAGAAATCTCACCTTTCGCTCGTAATCTAATTTAGCGAATTTTTAATTGAAATGTTAATTGAAGAATGGTGAGTAAATGGCGAGCAGAAATTAGATGTGGCAACTAAATTTTGGGAATGGATTTAAAATCGTCAAATTTGCCCAAATTAGTTGCGCAAAAAATAGTAACTTCGACCATGTTTCCGCTTCTGTCTCGTTGTAATTGACCGGGTTACACACGTAGAAACGTCATGCCAAGCAAACAACTATTGTCATGTTTATAGTACCTCCATTGTAGAAAGAACTGTGCTATGTCATGAGGCTTTTCGCAACTACTAATTGACTTCTAGCAAATTCAACATCCTACAACGCGTTTTGTGCTGAGAAAAATATATATAATAAGAAATTTGGAGAATGTTTTCGTTTTTAACCCGCTTGAGTTTTTCACCTCTGTAGAGTTGGATTTTCATGTTATTTTTTATACAATTCTAAATTCAGGGGTCCGTATCGTACCGGAAGGCTGCCTACCGGTGGCTGTCATCAGTCATATAGTTTTCTAGAGGTTTGCGTGTTGGAACAACAAATTAAAGAAAACAATTTCGTGTGAACGTCTAAAATGTGGTGTCATCAGTAGATGCAATACCTATCCGAATCCATATTGCTTTATATATGTTTTCGTGTATTTACGTCAGGACTGTTTGAAGGATGTAAATCCCGTCATTTAGATGGTGCAAATCCATAGTGAGTGCATTCATAATTAATAGATGCGTGTAATCAACATCTAGTCTATTATTTATCGTAAGATCACTATAGACTGATAGATAGGCGTTTGGAAAGTCTGCGAACAGTCCTTCCTTTTCCCTCCAGACTCAGCTAGTGATGAACTGGACGAGTTTTATCCTCGCGCGTCAGGGATCGGTCAGTCTCCCGCGGGATCGGTGACTGAATCTGGAGGGAAAAGAGGGACTGGTACTGTTCACAGTCTAGCATTAGGTGACTGTATTGTTGTTCATGAAATGGTAATGAAATGGTAATGAAACGGTAATGAAATGGTAATGAAATGGTAATGAGGTATATAGGGAATCAATCTGGCCTGGGACAAGCCTAAGCCAGACTGAATTGAATGTTGAATAACTAGCTCAGTTAGTACCCGACTTACTCGGCGCTAGAGTGCATGGGTGGGTCGCCAATCGTCCTTCGTCGCGGACAAAGTGATTTGAAAGGGCGTAGAGCATGCTTGTGTTTTCCTTTATATACTAATCTGCATATCATTAATTAATCCCCAGAGATTATATTTACAATTCAAATGTTGTGTCAATATTCTAGTGCCATCATGAACATAACACATTATTTTAGTATTGTCTTGAACTGCTGTGTTGATGAGGTTGTTTCTTTCCGCGGTTTTTAAATATTCTTAAAATGGCTTGCTACTTGCAGAACGACCCGAACAAACCGAATCATACGATGACCAACGATCACAAGCTAAAGAGACCATCCGTTCGTGTTGTTCTCAAGGATTTCTCTGACCGAACGACGGCTCATGGAATCAGCCAAATAGGCACCTCCACCAACTGGTTTTGGCGGATTGTGTGGGTTGTAGCGTTTGGATGTGGTCTCGGCATGGTGTTATGGCAGAGTATTGTTCTTATTATCTCGTACGTGAATATACCAGTACAGACCAGTATTGATGTCGCATACTCGCAGGTACTGAAACATGCAATTCTTGTTTATTGAACTTATTGATCACTCGTAGCAACGCATGCAGGTACATCGTACCTAATTAATTAACTAACTAATTCTCTTTATTTTAAAATAACATACTCTACCAAAAGAGAGCCGCATAGAAGCTAATGATCTCATCCCCTTAAAACCTTCCCTGGTCTCAGAGTCTCTGCCTATAACTCTTAATATTTCTCTCTCTCTCTCTCTCTCGATCTCTCCCGTGCACTGACTTAAGATTTGAAGGTTGGGTGTTCACGTGAGCAGTAAAGGGGATTATCGACCTGTATTTTAATATTTTTCAATTGCGGACATAGGTTTTTAATTATATTATAAAAACGATGCCAACTAATCCCTAATGATTATGTGGATTTTTGGTCAAACAGGTCACGTGACCTGAATGTCTCATCTGCTCTTGACAGGTTTTCCAAGGGGATGTTTGTTGGGATACAAGTTTAGTTCACATATATTGTTTACGGGCAGCCGAACTTCATATGAAGTAAATAGTGGGATATGATGAGGATATCTAACTTTCGAGTGAGGCTCCGAGTTAGGATTCGAGTTAGGATTGATTGACTATACCGTGGGAGTCGTAAATCATCGAGTTGGATTTCGAGTTCGAGTTCGAGTTCGAGTTACGGTGTGTACGCCCTTGTTCAATGAGTGTTGTTAAGTTTCAAGTGAAGGTGGAGGGGGGGGGGGGGGGGGGGGGGGGGGAGTTACTCCCTTTGTCCAAGTGGTAGCGGTCCATCGGCGGTCCTTTTAGGGTTCAAAATATTTCCTATATATGGTCATACATGGTCGTACCTTTTAGGGGTTGAAATCAACATGGCTTCAAAAGCTTTTTACATTTATGCGTATCGTTTTCAAAAGCGACCGCCGATCAGCCCTACCACTTGGACAAAGGGGCAAACAGTTGTGAAATAAATACAACATGTTAGAAAGGCACAGTGTTAACGTTTTCCTTTAAAATCGTATCACTATCAATAATTCATTGATACTGCGATATTCATTGTTTTTGTTTTGCCTATTTTGTTATTACCGGGAAAACGTCAGTTTAACTCGAATCCTCACTCGAATCCTTGAACTCGAATCCTAACTCGAATCCTAACTCGAATCCTAACTCGAATCCTAACTCGAATCCTTGAACTCGATTCCTAACTCGAATCCTAACTCGAATCCTAACTCGAATCCTAACTCGATTCCTAACTCGAATCCTAACTCGAATCCTAACTCGAATCCTAACTCGAATCCTAACTCGAATCCTAACTCGAATCCTAACTCGAATCCTAACTCGAATCCTAACTTACTAGTTAGTTTATCTCGGATATGATGGTTCAGTATTTTGTGATTTGAGCATAAGGTAATTCCTCAGTATATCTTCCCCAATCGAAAAATCGCTGAAATTTTGCAGGTGAATTATTTTTGAGTTTTTATTGTCAGAAAAGTAAAAAAAGATGGGGGTCACCGCGCTTGTTTCAGTAATATTGGTGAGAATAGACCATGCGGTATAAGCAAAATCGACTCAAAACAATCGAATATCGTGTCACGGTGTTAAAATGGCTCAAAAAAATTGTGGAAGTGCTTTTCTGCAACCGATTTACCATTTTTTCAATCACACCAGTTCAACAAAAGTGATGTACCAAAAATTGCATAACAATTTTGCCAATTGAGTCATTTACAAGCCGGGTTTTGACAAATTAAAGGAATGACCGAATTTCCTTCCATTTTCGTATGCAAATCGAGAAAATGACACGGAAAACGCGAAAAAAAATTTGACTTCCCCAATTGAATTTGTTTTTATTTTTTCACAAAAGATGTGAAATCGGTAGTGTAAATAAAATATACAATAAACATTGATGGTCACCGTGCTTCGTTCGGAGAAAAATCGGTTTGAAAACTTTCCCTGAATGATCCTTAAAGTGCCTATGAAACGAAAATGTCGATCCTTGTTTTATTGTACATTATTGTTGTTTGGTCTTTCTCTGAAGATTTGCTGTATTTAAACATCGACTTTGAGCGTGCGAACATTTCTTTTCGCGGTTCGAAAATTATCATTTTCAACCAAAATGTGCGACAAGAGACTGGGCCCTTGACAATGGCTCGGTGACGTCATAAGTTGTGTATGCCTTTGTTTGCACAACTTATGACATCACATTTCTATAGTTTGACCGAGCGGGAATTGTCGCACTTTGAAACCCAAAATGCCCAACTTCATGCGCGAAATAAAAAATGTTCCTGAAGCTTAATTCACTTTTTATTAACGCCATGTAAACAAGCAAATAGTAAACTTTTGTAGTAGCAAATAAAAACGGGGTCTGTTTTTTCGTTTCATAGGCACTTTAACAAATTTGTTTAGCTAAAGCCCAGCGCGCGCTCGATGGCGTAATTAAGTTAGCGCGCGCTCTTCATGCAACTAAAATTTTATTCAAAAACACAACATAATCCTCCACTTTCTTGCCATTTTTTCCCCATTCTTGTTCTTTTTTAATCCACAATCCATAGTTTCGGTTGCTATGCGGTGTTTTTCAACACCAAATTATTATTTCACGTAATAGATCATGCAATACGTCACGCTATATAATATATGCGCAGTAGAATTGCGCAGTGCAAAACTAAGGATTTACCTTAATTCGCATTTGCGATGAAGGTTTGAAATCGTGATATGCTAATTCGGTGGCGCGTCAAAGATCGAAGGCATAATTTATAATACAAAAGCGCCCTTGTGCAAATTGCTGACATTTTTTTATCTGGCAAAAAGTTTTCTACAACTTATATCAATGGGGACATTAAACGTTTTTTTTATAATAATTAATTAATTAATTAATTAATTTCAGGAAATCCCTTACGGCTGCAAAAGAGACTAGTCAGCCAGGTCAAATTAGTATTTCAGGAAAGATTGCTACTTGAAAAAATATAAATAAGTTACGGCAAATGCCTTCTTTGACATCAACGAATTAGTATATCACGACTTTCAAACCTTTATAACTCGCAAATGCGAAGCTCAAATCACAAAATACTGAAACTTCCCACTATTCATTTCATATGTAATCGATTTTCAAAAGAAAAGAAAAGAACCCTTATATTACCTTGACAGACTGTGAACTTTCCAATGGTGACAGTATGCAACCTGAACATCATCAAAGCATCCAAACTCAACAACTTCCCTGCTATTAAAAACAAGATTCTGAAATATAGAGACTTGGCAAACTCCAACCAATCTATGAATGCTTCCAATTTTGTCGACAAATCGATGAGAAGCACCATGAAAAAGAGGATCTCAATCAGCGAGCAACCTGACCAACCATCTGATTGGGCGTCCCTGGACGACGTGGAAATGGATGCCACGGAGTATGTGAAAGACAACATTCTGAACTACATATCAAGCGAACCTAGAGAAAAGCTCACCGCATCAGGACACCCTTTTAACGAATTGGTATTTCGATGTTCCTGGATTGGCTTCACTTGCAATAAAGGGTAACATTGCATTTACCGCTTGTCAAAAGCAACATGTAGTATGATATGATTTGCGATGATGATGCTGCTGCTGGTGATGATGATGATGACGACGATGATGATGGTGGTGGTGATGATGATGATGATGATGATAATGCTGATGATGGCGATGATGATGATATGATGATGCTGATGATGATGCTGATGATGATGGCGATGATGATGATAATGCTGCTGCTGATGATGGCGATGATGATGCTGATGATGCTGCTGCTGATGATGATGATGATAATGATGGCAATGATGATGATATTATGATGATGATGATGATGGCGATGATAATGATGATGGTAGTGGTGGTGGTGATGGTGGTGGTGGTGGTGATGGTGGTGGTGGTGGTGGTGATGGTGGTGGTGATGGTGGTGGTGGTGGTGATGATGAATGATGATGAAGAGGAGGAGGAAGAGGAAGAGGAAGAGGAAGAGGAAGAGGAGGAGGAAGAGGTAGAGGAAGAGGAAGAGGAAGAGGAAGAGGAATAGGAAGAGGAAGAGGAAGAGGAAGAGGAAGAGGAGGAGGAGGAGGAGGAGGAGGAGGAGGAGGAGGAGGAGGAGGAGGAGTAGGAGAAGAAGAAGGAGTATATCAATAGTATGTTGCTGTTTTCTGTGTCTAATGTTTCTTTCGTACTTGTTGTGACTAGTGATTTTCTCAAATACTGGCGACAAAATTGGGACTGGCGATATGGGAATTGTTTTACATTTAATCCAGGGGCAAGTCACAACGGCAGCGATATTCCAGTACTGACCATATCGAAACCTGGCCCAAAGTTTGGTAAGAAAACCCGTTACTGCCTGCAGGAACACGTCATAACAATGTTTACACTGGAGGACAGGCAGCAGCCTCGAAACGTTTGTTCCATCCATTAATTCATTCATTCATCCAAACATTCAGTCATTCAGTCATTATCGTCCTTTCATTCGTTCATTCATTAATTTATTCATCCATTCACTCATTCACTCATTCATTCATTCATTCATCCATCCTTTCATTCATTTATTCATTCATCCATGCATTCATTCATTCATTCATCCATGCATTCATTCATTCATTCACCCATCCATCCATCCAATCATTCAATATAATAATAATTCATTCACTCATCCATGCATTAAGCCATCCATCCATCCATCCATCCATCCATCCATCCATCCATCCATCCATCCATCCATCCATCCATCCATCCATCCATCCATCCATCCATCCATCCATCCATCCATCCATCCATCCATCCGTCCGTCCGTCCATCCATCCATCCATCCATCCATCCATCCATCCATCCATCCATTCATCCATCCATCCATCCATCCATCCATCCATCCATCCATCCACCCATTAATTCAACTAATTAAAATTATTTCCACGTCACAGGTTTAATCCTTGACATGTTCATCAATCAGGCCGAGTACCTGGGCGTGTTGAGTCCAGAAGCAGGAGTTAAAGTCGTCCTCACAGATCAGCGTCAAATTCCTTTTCCTTCCATCCATGGTTTCACCGTAGCACCGGGACTGTCAACGTCAGTAGGTGTCAGAAAGGTGAGCAGATTCCGGCATTGTGTTGATGCCATACAATACAATAATACAGTAAATAATAAACAATGATGCACATCACCTACTGTCAACGTCAGTAGGTGTCAGAAAGGTGAGCAGATTCCGGCATTGTGTTGATGCCATACAATACAATAATACAGTAAATAATAAACAATGATGCACATCACCTACTGTCAACGTCAGTAGGTGTCAGAAAGGTGAGCAGATTCCGGCATTGTGTTGATGCCATACAATACAATAATACAGTAAATAATAAACAATGATGCACATCACCTACTGTCAACGTCAGTAGGTGTCAGAAAGGTGAGCAGATTCCGGCATTGTGTTGATGCCATACAATACAATACAATACAATACAATACAATACAATACAATACAATACAATACATACAATACAATACAATACATACAATACAATACAATACAATACAATACATACAATACATACAATACAATACATACAATACAATACAATACAATACAATACAATACAATACATACAATACAATACAATACAATACAATACAATACAATACAATACAATACAATACAATACAATACAATACAATACAATACAATACAATACAATACAATACAATACAATACAATACAATACAATACAATACAATACAATACAATACAATACATATACAATACAATACAATACAATACACACATACAATACAATACAATACAATACAATACAATACAATACAATACAATACAATACATACAATACAATACATACAATACAATACAATACAATACAATACAATATAATACATACAATACAATACAATACAATACAATACATACAATACAATACAATACATACAATACAATACAATACAATACAATACAATACAATACAATACAATACATACAATACAATACAATACATACAATACATACAATACATACAATACATACAATACATACAATACATACAATACAATACATACAATACATACAATACATACAATACATACAATACATACAATACAATACAATACAATACAATACAATACAATACATACAATACAATACAATTTTCTTTTAGGACCTTAGTGAAAAGCACTAATTTAATTAGTGATCTAGGCATCCTCATTAAATATTATTATTATTTATAATACAGTAAATAATAAACAATAATGCACATCACCTACTGTACACACACTACGATTTAGCCAACCACACACTCATGTACAGTCAAATACCAGTGCAATTTGGCAAAATCCTTGTTAGATAATCCTCACTATAAGGCTCTGAGGCGCGGTTTTAATTTATGCAAAACGTGTTTATATAGAAAACTTGCTTGTCTGTAACCAGCTTTATTAGGGACCTTTAGCACCAGGACGACGACGTCGAGGACGATGAAGTTCGAATAAAGTGTTTTGTTGTTTATTCTTTTCATAATTGTTTCATTTTCCGTGTTTTTACTCAGTTTGCGCCGCCTTTAATTCATGAATGACATCGTCTTTTTGTGGTCCGGTTGACTGAAAACAACTATCTGCACAAATAACGAACTGACGTTCTCGTTCTCTTTGCGTCGTCAAACATGGGCATTTCACGCTGTAGCTTCGCACAGAACGCCTGAAGTTAAGACCCAATCGAGCTCATTTCATACATTCCAACAAGAAGTTATTACGTCGTCGTCCATTCCGTCCTCGATGCTCAAGGTCCCTATTGACTCTATTTGAAGTATTTCAATATCATTTAAAGACTTTCACTTTTAGTAGTTTTCTCTTTTAGTTTTATTTCACTTAGTAATGTTTTTAAAAAATTAACTTATTTTAGTATCCGCAGCCCGGGGGGGGGGGGGGGGGGGGGGGGGGGGGGGGACTCCCTTTGTCCAAGTGGTAGGGGTGATCGGTGGTAATATATAATTAATATATAATTATCGATGAAATATCTATATTTCACTTCTTCAAAAAAAAATTGATATCTTCACACGTGATAACATGATAACATGTTAAGTGAAGATATCATTATCGTAAAGTAAAAATTATTTCAAAACAAAAAAAAAAGTTTCATCGATATTAATAAATTATATATTAAACAGAATATTACATGGTCGCTTGCAAATACGAATTTTATCTTCTCGTGTTGAATATATCTCATGGGATAGTATCAATAACACTCGAAGATAAAATTCGTATCTCCGCGCGCCCATGTAATGATCTCTATATATCATTGTCAATGTTCACGATACTTTACATGTACCACGATCGAGTAGTATACTTGTTTTATTGTCTTCAGTTTATTATTGAGCGCATCGACCCGTTCAAGAACACAAGTTGTTATAACAAGGAAACATTGGAGAATGACTCGATATACAAGGATTTTAAGGGAACCGTGTATTCTGTACAGGTATGGCGCTCCTTGGGTACCGTATTTCCTCATATAAACGTCGGGGGCGTTTATATAAAATTTGAAGTTTTAGAGGGGGCGTTTATTAGAGGGAGGCGTTTAAAAGAGGGGGGCGTATATTTCGAAACTCCAAATTTTGCCTCTGATAGGGTTCCCTAGTCATCAACAATACGATGAAAAACATCAGCGGTAATGAGTCAGTTGTAGACATTTAAGTAACAATGTGTGTAAGAAGTAGGCAACCTTCTTGTTCTGCTTCATTTCGTTTTCCCCACATAATAATATTTGGATTTTCATACTGAGAATATGTCAACCTATGAACAACATGTTTTTGGAGTAAAAAGTACTGAAAAATTATTTTAAAGCGACGCGCGCTTCTTTTGTGTTACAAAATTCCATCCAATCGTGAGACTCCAAAACAATAGCCAAGAAATGCTAACAATTCTCCATGTTTCCCACATATAATTTTTATTGCATTAAAATACAGAAGAGGTTTCACTAAAAGGGAATCGGATTAGTAAACTAAATAAAAATAAATTTGCTACCTGATGAAGCTATGGTAGATGTTTTAGCCAATGAGGCGGATGGGTTTAACAATAAACGATTGGCACCTTTCGGCACATTTTGCATGCAATTGAATTTGGCCTGCCTACCTCTTACTCGGAGCATTACTTTTAATAAAGAATAAAAACAGGAATCTTTTAATATCAGTGTTTGTTTTTCGTGTCTATTCTAATAAACGCCCTCTTTCGAGTGGGTGTCTCTAATAAACACCCCTCTATGGGGGGGGGGGGCGTTTATTAGAAGGGGGCGTTTAAAAGAGGGAGGCGTATATTAACGGGTTTTCTCCTGAAGAGGGGGGGGGGGGGGGTCGTTTATTGGAGGGAGGCGTTTATTGGAGGTTGGGCTTTTATTTGAGGAAATACGGTAACTGGCCGTTCTATAAATTAGTAAATTGCTGGGTTTCAATCAGCTGACACTGAAAAGTCCATGAATAGTCTGCTATCAAATAGGGCCAATTGTCGACCTGCAACATCCAACATTGTTGGGACCAACATCTCGAGAGCGTTTGCACATCATGTTGGCCAGTGTTTTTATAAAATTGATCATGCACCCCGTCGATCCAACACCCAACAAATAAAGCGTACATACTTCAAACCGAAACCATGAAGATTTATTGCGCATTCACTGGAAATGGCAAGGTCTTCATGTAGCTGCACAAATTGTCCTGGTTATTGTTTTTTATGTAAAAACAATACATAGAATGACAATAGAACAATAGCCAGGACTTTTGT